>JASTWQ010000459.1:0-148248 GCA_035220615.1 Leptothorax acervorum | reverse complement strand
AACGTTATATAGGTGAAGTACATACAATATATAGGTATAGGAACGAATTACGAACAAACGAACGAATGTATTTAATCATGCATGTGTTCGTTGAAAATCTCAATCTGATCACGTTTCGCGATCTTCCTACGTAAATAGTATTTTTGTACACTCCGATCGCCAGAGGCCTGTCCATCCTCTAACTGCTGTAGTATATGTAGGATCTATATAGCTGTATATTTCAACATCTAGCTTCTTCTTATGTCGAAAAAATTTTCAAGTTTTACGTTTGAAAATCTTCTCGCTCTCTCTCTACTCTTACTAGTACGTAGGATGTAAAATAAAAATTTATAATTAATAGTAATCCGAGGAGTAATTCTTTCCAATTTATCCGTCTTATGTTGGCTAGACTCTATTGCAGAATGATCGCCTTTGACACTAATAATGGTACAATTAACGATAACGTGTAATAGTAGTTATAATTGATGGTTGTAATATACATATGTGTATTGTATATAAGTGTGGCGGCAGTGTGGTCTAGTGGTAGAGCGCAGACTCGCAATCCGGAGAACCGGGTTCGAGTCCACTTGAGACACTGGAATTTATTTCCAGAAACTGCGCCCCCCATGCGAGAAAAATTCTCAAATGGGAAAAACTGGGCTCCGTCTTTCGGAAGAGACGTAAACCGTTGGTCCAAATATTATATGGCAATATCCACCATGCCTGGGTGCTGTGGGCTAATCACCCGCACATCTGAATTTAAAGCGATTATGAAACCTCTAAGAGGAGGCCAAGGCCCGAACTGGGCTGTGGCGCCATTGATGATGATGATTGTATATAAGTTTCTGACTCACGGGTTTTCATAAAATACTCGACGTTACGCGCGTATGGATTGTAGACCGACCCATCCACAAGCCGCGTTGTGACAAATTCGTTTTGCCGCCATCTTCCTCGTCGCTCTCTTCCAAAGATTGTTGGAAGAATATTTACGTCCCTGGAGTCTCGTAGCAGGAACTGCTGTAACTGCCTCTGCAATTAAACGTACCAAACTTTGTCTCTTTCATTCGCATTATATTTTCAATTTAATTCTTTTCTTCATCATGCGCGCTACCGTCAATAGCGATAGCGACAGCGACAATGACGGTATAATAGTCATGACAATGCGGGAGGGGGGATAGGAGAGAGAGAAAGAGCAAGAGAGACAGAAAGAGCGCGTTGATTTAATTTAATTAAAGGCTGACGCGTGTTTGACTTTAACACACTCGATCGAAAAATATCGCGCTTATTTTTTATGTGGCGATCGTAGCGCAAAAGGATGCGCGCTGGGCTGGTGAGCCTGACAAACGGACGAACCGAGTTCGAATCCAACCACCGACCAAAAATAGTCGGTTTTTATTAGATCGCCACCTCTCGGAAGGCAATGGCAAACCAACCGGGAGTATTTCTTGCCAAAGCAAAGAAGGGATGAAATAAGAGATCCCACGACAGAGGAGCATGTTATATATTATATAACCATTTCGTATAAAATATAGAAAATTAATAATCAAATCATACAAATTCAAAAACAGCTAGTATCTCAATTATTTAATCTCCATCTCTCGGAGATATCTTTCTCCGATATCATATCCGTCTTGTAATATTTATTATTTGTGCGAGACACGATATCGTATCGTGTGTTTCCTATCGCAACTGCAGCTTAAAAATTTATTCAACAATTTAATTGACCATTCAATTATCGTAGGGTAGAGGGAGGGCTCCTTTTGTTGTCCATTACAATTGGGTACACCATCGTTTCCTTTACTTTGAAGCACAATAGTGCGCACGACACTATACGGATAAATCTGTACGGTTTTCAGAATTATTTAGTTTTCCGTTTCTTATTCCTACAAAGCTGAAAATCTATAAGGAAGAAAGTCACGTCGCTAATTTAATGTTCTTCGACAATTTTTAACAAATTTATCAAAAATATTTTTTTCGCCTATACCTTCTCTTCCAGAGCAATCGTCTAAAAATCCTCTTATTTCGCAAATCCTTACGAACGCGCGCAAGCACCCTCACATACGAAGAAATATTAAAAGACGAAAAGAATTATTTTCTTTCTTTTATTCAGTAACATATTACTCTTATTGTTAGCTCAAGCGTTATCAGTTGCTATCAGCATATGGCATATATGGCTATAGTACGCGCGCATATGCATGTATGTGTGTATACATTTGTATAGTTAAATCTAAATGTTGCAACAACGATCCTATATTACAGATTTATGCGTGACAAGGTGTGAATTAATTAATTTCAAGAGCACGTGCAATTATGGTAAAATATAAAAAGTTTCGACTCTCTCGACTCTCGATGACTTTGATAAATTTTAGGTTAAATTAAAGCATCCAGATATTGCGAAATGCATTTCGTGCATTTCTGATAAGGCGAAGCGGGGGGAGGGGGTGGGCGCCGGGAGCGAGAAGGGTGGGAAAGATGCAGTGGCAGTGGCGCACGTTGCCACTTGGCCACTGCCCTGCATTGCCAGTAAGTAACGTTGACCGCTCAAGACGTTGCGAGTCAAGTGCTAGCGAATGCGCAATGCAAACGTCATTCCTTGAATGAAGAGTCGCCAATACTGCGATCTACAAACCCGCGGATACTCGATAGCCTTTCGTGTTAAGCGTGATATTGCCTCACGTCCCTTACAGAAAAGTATTACTGGCTGGTTAGTAATAAATACTTATTTTGTGTATTTATAATACTAAAATTAAGTATTTATTAGTACTTGAATCACTGTGATCCAAGTATTGCACAGTATTTTATTACAGGTCAGTAATTTATGAAAGTAGTATTTAATACAGTACGAGTATTGAATACTCGTATTAAATTACTGATGAAGAATCATTTAATACTAGGTGATAAATACTTGTGTAATAAATACTTGTGTTGAATTACTGAGGGTTTCAATGTCAGTATTGAAATACTGGACCGAGTATTTCATGTGTGTAATAAATCACTGGTGCTAGTAACGAGCGCCGCCGCGACGCGGCTACCGCGTGCCAGAGTTTCTCATAAACAAAAATCCTCATGCACTTAATATAAGAGGCGAGCCTGCGATATTCCTTGCACAGTATAAGTTCGCTGTTTTTGACGAAGTAATCCTATCTTGGGTATCACGACAGCTAATATCTTTCACTAAAAGATATAATATGTCGAGTAATCCTTCTAGACGAATTAATTCTGTATAAAGTTACTATAATAATATTAAATACTGACAGATCAGTATTGTATTACTGCCTGTATTAAATCACTCAGCTAGTATTTATCACTACCAGTATTTCTTAGTATTTCCCAAATAAATATTGACAGTATTAAATCACTGAATTTTTTAAGTATTTAGTCAGTAATACTTTTTTGTAAGGGGTGATAGTGATAGATACTGCCTGCTACCCCGCTTCATCGCCTTCTCCGAAAATCTCTCGCCTCTCGTCGTTACTTTGATCCGGCCTAGGAATTACGACGTCGCGCGTCAAACAGATTTTTATACAGAGATATATTTATAATTGTTATGTTGTAGGTATATGTACAAATTTTTGATTGCGTTACGAAACGCGTCTCGAAACAAAAACCTAATGTTCGATCGTACTTATACATACACTGATACACTTTGCATTTCCTCGAAAAAAAGAAGAACGCGTTACGTCACGTAACTGCGCGAATAACAATGCGATTGTAATTTGACGAGCGGTGAACGCCGATCAACATCGAGTCCTTCTACGTGAAAGGTATAGCTACGCTCTATATAATCTCTTACAATTAAAAATTTATAGGCTTTGCATATATACCTATAGGTATACGTGGTGTGTCCGGAAAGTCTTGAGAATGATTTTTATACGCTTACCAGGAGGGCTGCGTATGGAAAGTGGGGGGGGTTGAGGTAGTTGAGAGGGGATCTCAGGTACACGGTCGGACCTTTTTCACAATCAGTTGAGCCCGAGTCTTTCAAACAGTCGGTACGTTACAGAAGTACACCCTTGTTTTTCACTCTTGTCACGGACGAAAATGCAGAGCAGCGTCGTGCAGCGTTTGCGTGAAACTTGGAAGAACAGCTTCAGAAACATTAGAGGTGTTGAAGACAGCGTATGGGAAAGCTGCTTTGTCGTCTGCCCAAGTTTTCAGGTGGCTGCGTGTGG
Source organism: Leptothorax acervorum (assembly GCA_035220615.1). Lineage (NCBI taxonomy): Eukaryota > Metazoa > Arthropoda > Insecta > Hymenoptera > Formicidae > Leptothorax > Leptothorax acervorum. The sequence goes on along the minus strand of JASTWQ010000459.1, from coordinate 144,097 downwards.
AAAATGGGAGTCGAGGTAGTTAAGGGGGGATTTCATGTATACTGTCTAATCCTCCTTAGTTAAGGCCGAGCTTTTCGAACGGTCGGTACATTACAGAAATGCACCCTTGTTTTTCACTGTCGTCGCGGACGAAAATGCAGAGGAGCGTCGAGCAGCGTTACGCAATTAAATTTGGCGTAAAACTTGGAAAAACAGTTTCAGAAACGTTAGAGATGTTGAAAACAGCGTATAAGGAAACTGCTATGTCGTCAGCCCAAGTTTTCAGGTGATACAAGGCCTTCAATATCTTTGAAGGCCTTGTATCACCTGAAAACTTGGGCTTACGACATAGCAGTTTCCTTATACGCTGTTTTCAACATCTCTAACGTTTCTGAAACTGTTTTTCCAAGTTTCACGCCAAATTTAATTGCGTAACGCTGCTCGACGCTCCTCTGCATTTTCGTCCGCGACGACAGTGAAAAACAAGGGTGCATTTCTGTAATGTACCGACCGTTCGAAAAGCTCGGCCTTAACTAAGGAGGATTAGACAGTATACATGAAATCCCCCCTTAACTACCTCGACTCCCATTTTCCACACGCAGCCCTCTTTGGAAGCGTAAAAAAATCATTCTTATTTCTTTCCGGACACACCACGTATATCTTTGAGAGATTCGCCATACGATCTCATAACGCACAAACGCAACGGCGCATCGGCACTCATTCGCAGCTGCTATGGAATTTATGACTCATTGTCAGACTCTCTAGACTCTAGACTAAACTTTAGAGCGGTCTTTAGAGCCACAGCTTATTTTAAGTATTATGCGGTTCGATTTAATTAGGGAGTTAGGGACTCGCTCTTTATCGAATAGCGAGCGACGAGCGGTTCTCCCGTATGTGGCGAAGAAAGACGACTAATATCTCGAGTCTTGAGGCCGCGGCTCGCCAGATATACGATTTATGAATGAATATACTCGAGCCGCCAGCACGTCAGCGTGCTGCCCGAGGGTACCCGTCTCGATAAACGACAGGAGAATATATAGCTGTCAGGTTGATGAGTTGCGCGCCACCTTCGCACGGCCTCGCACGTGCTTTTGGTCTTGCTCAGCTTATAACTGTATTTCAACTAAAATAATAGTTTTTCTGTGAGTCTGCCTGTCAATATAGTGACAGACGCAAAACCACAGGACACAGATAATGTGAGCTTCGCTGGTTTACCGCGATCAGGCGATAAATTACGAGAAGGTTGTCAACTAACCTCAAAATCAAGCGCAACGTTAGCCACAACATCGTGGCAAGTTAAAAGAGACCTCTTGGCGAATTTATCGACCCAAGAATTAAAAACTATCGGTGCCACTGTCAACAGGCTAGCCCTAAGAGTAAATACTGGCAAAGTGCACAAACACACTTTAGCCCCTAACCTCGCAATGACAAGGGTCAAGAAGAAATCGCAGAGCTCTGTGGTAACGCAAGTCTCTCCGATGGATAATAATACACAAATCCCGAAAGAAGACCAAGGAAATAAGGAAGTCTCAGTACCAGGAATCTCAACACGGAACAGGTTTGCAGCCTTGTTGGACAGCCCAAATATTATGGATACAGAAGATGAAGGCAACGATGGCTTCATCAATCAGCTAAAAAATAAAAACGCCAGAGTCACCGATCTGTCAGCCTCCACCTCAGCAGCCGATAAAAACGGGAGCCCACAGGAGAAGAGGAGCCCAAAGGCAAGCAACGCGAATATAGATCAACGCGAGATCGGGAGCAGTGGCGAGCGACCTGGGAAAAGAGAGCGAAAGCCACCACCATTTAATATCCTCTATCAAGATCCTAAAGACACAGAAAAGTTAATGTTAACTGAAATGGCAAAGGGAAGTTTTCAGATTAAAAGGATAAGTACAAATAAACACACGCTGCAGGTGTTCTCAGCTGTAGACTATTATAAAGCCAAAAAACTTTTAGAAACCGCATCAACTCGCTTCTATACTTACACGCCAAAACAAGATAAGCATATGTCGGTCCTTGTCAAAGGCCTAAATTGCTCATACGATCCCCAAGAACTTTTAGCTGAGCTACAGTCGCTGAATGCAGAAAATATTAAGTTTATTAATGTGTCGCGTTTTGCTACAAGAAGGTCTATTGCTGAGAACATCACACTACCGATCTTCTTGGTACAACTGGACGCCAACAGTCAATTCCATAACCTACAAAAAATCAAAAGATTATGTCACCATGTAATTTCATGGGAAAAATTAAAGAGAAATGATATTACACAATGTAAACGTTGTCAAAGATTAGGGCATGTTGCGTCTAATTGTAACATGAATTACAGATGTGTCAAATGTAATGAACCACACCTACCAGGTAAATGTAAGCTCATGCCTAATAACTCATATGATAAAGATAAGTTATACTGTATAAACTGCAATAATTATGGCCACCCGGCCTCATATCGGGGCTGCCCAGTATTAGTAGATCTGAAAAAGAAAGCAAATGATAGGAAAATCGCGCTAAAAGAAAATAGGGAGAGGAAAATAGGAGCGTTAAACTCGCTAGTAAAGAAAAATATAAGTTACGCAGATGCTTTAATAAATAAGAAAGAAAAAGAATTTTCCGCTGATTCAACTAGTTTCGCGTTTTTAGGTGAAATGTTAAATGAGTTCAAAAAACAATTTATTGATTTACTACACAAACAAAACGAAAGAATAGAAGATCTGACGAGGATAATTGCAGACACGGAAAAAAAAACCAATCACTTGCTGAATATAGTTGATTCGCTGCTACCTCAAAATGACTAACACATCGCAGCCTTCGTCTAGCAATAAATATGTTACAAAACTTAAGATTATTTCGATTAATGTAAATTCTATAGTATCTAACCAAAAAAGATCTTCGTTATTTAGTATTATAAAAGAACAAAACCCGGATATTGTATTTCTTGCGGAAACAAAGCTGAAGGAAAATCATGTGATTAGTCTCAGGGACTACAATATCATAAGAGATGATAGGAAAAATAGGCAAGGAGGGGGTACAGCCTTAATTATTAGGCGGGGCATAGCCTACAAGAAAGTTAGTATACCGTGTACGCATGGAAACGCTATTCTAGAAACTACCATTGTTAAAATTAAAATAAGTAACGGTCATCTATATCTTATAGCAGCATATGCAACTTGTGGTAACCGGAAAGAGTTTATACCCGAACTCAGTAATCTATTCTTGAAGCTTGACCTACACAATGATAACAACTATTATGTATTAGCAGGTGATCTCAATGCTAAACACACCGCCTGGCTTAACACTACCTCTAACCCAAGAGGTATAGCTCTGAATCACTGGATGGAAGAGGTTGAACATCGCTATAAATTGAAACTTTACTGCACTCAATTCCCTTCATATCCACTGCATGGATCCTTTCTCGATATAGTTCTCGCGGATGTAAGACTGGACTTTGATAATGCTGTAGACTCATTCAAACTACCTAACATCCCGTATGATAGTGATCACAATGCATTGTTAGCAACTGTCACGCTTACAAACGAGGCACATCTCTTGCTCGATTCAATGGAAGGGGACACTAAGATAAATTATAGCAAAGTGTGCTGGCCCAGATTCACAAAAAATCTTGGAAAAGCATTTGACCTGGATATTCCGTATGATAGAAACCTGACAATGTCTGAAACCATTGAATACCTAAGAAAAATAGATTCTATCATATGTAATGCTATGGAAAAAAATATACCAAAAGTGGTATACAGGAATTCAACGGATTCATATATAACACCTGATATTGTCAGGCTTCAGAAGTTTAAAAAGCATATTCTTAACCAACTCCACCGTCACCAGAGGAACTGGCCGACGGTTAACGAACAAGCGATACGTGTACTTAAGAATCTTTTAGCGGATGTCAGATCTAATTTAAAAAAAGAATTTGCAAAATCTGTAAACGACTACTGGGGAAAGAAAATACAAAATATTCCAATTAATAACTCTGCATCTATGTTTCCGCAGGTAAATCAACTATTTAGAAAGAAAAGTATCGCGGAAGTTACATCACTAAAGGTCTCAAATAAGGACATGCATCTTCTGGCCGAATATAATATAGATTGTTCCAACATGCTGCCTGATGGGCAACATGGTAAAATAGCCATCGACATAGGAGATAAATTAAATGTTTTAGGAGCTTTTTTCGCTAGCGTTAACAATAAAGAACCAATGGCAAAGGATGGATTCGCGGAAATGATTAACAACAAAGCCCGAAACTTTTTAAGTAAGTGCGAGCAGGATAATCTAAGCAGCAACACCTTATGTGTTTTTAGTGATGCGAACGGTTCGGATAATCCAATTTTCTTAAATCATCTAGATGAATACTTCACAAATACGGCTATCTTAATTAAGAAATTCAAGAAATTAAATAATAAGAAATCTTTCGGTATCGATGGAATTCCAAATATAGTACTAAAACATTTACCCATTGTAATAATTAGAGCTTACACTATCTTATTCAATAACTTGCTTAATTACAGGGCTTTTCCTGAACACTGGAAAAAAGCAAAAGTAGTGGCCATCCTAAAAAAAGAGAAAGATGGGACAATTCCATTAAACTATAGACCCATTAGTCTTTTGCCCAATATAAGCAAGATATATGAGATGGTAATTAATGATGCGATTCTGTTTGCTTGCATAAAGAGTAACGTCTTGCCGGAGACTCAGTTTGGGTTTAGAGCCAAACACTCTACGTTACACTGCTGTAAATAAGATCACGTCAGATATATGTTGGGCCTTGAACGACTCCAAGTGCATAGGTGCATGTCTCGTTGACCTAGAAAAAGCCTTCGATTCATGTCTGGCACAACGGCCTCTTAGTAAAACTTATTGAGAAAGAGTTCCCTCAACATCTCATAGAAATCATCTGGAACATGATTAGAAATAGATTGTTTGTTACCTCAGTCGGTACTGAAACATCCTCGAAGACTTTTGAGCTTAAAAATGGATTGCAACAGGGCACGGTAAACTCACCGATCTTGTTCAATATCTTCACTTGCGACGTATTAAATTTACTCAACGCAGGTGTCGGAATTTCCAGTTCAGTCCTTAGCGTTTGCGGATGACTTAATCATATATCATATGGATGCTTGGCCATCAAGAATCCAATCCAGGTTGCAAGACAGTTTTGAAAGAATCTCTTCATATTATAAATCTTGGAAGCTAAGAGTCAACACCTCTAAGTGTGAGACCATTCTCTTCAGACCAAATCTTTCTCATGCAAATAGGAATATAAGAAAATACTATAAGTCATTTGAAATTAAAGCTAATAAGAATACAAATAAATTTATCCCTCACAGGGATTGTGTTAAATATCTAGGAGTCCATATCGATGAGAAACTTAAGTTCAACGACCATATTAAGATCCAATTAGTTAAAGCAAGAAAAGCATTTCGCACAACATAGAAAATTGTTCTACTCCAAATACTTACATAGTAAAATAAAACTTAATTTGCTATCAGCTTTTAATTAGACCAATAATTACCTATGGCTGTCCCATATGGTATAACATTGGCGCGTCTCAAATGGAGAAACTTAGAGTATTCGAACGTAATTGCATCAGAGTATGCCTAAGGATGTTTAGGGTGCCTGAGACTGGTTACATGAAATTCTTCAGCAATAAAACAATATATGATAAAGCGAATATACCTAGGATAGATAATTATATGATCAAACTTATCAGAGATCACTTCGCAAATGCGGCCAATATAAAGCAAAACAGTCTCATCTTTGGAGCGCTCTACCCTAATGATAATTATTACGCAAACACATTGCATACAGGCTTTATTCCGCCGGAAGCTTTTACGTTCCTTGATAAAGAAGGTCTAATACAAGATTCTAATAATATTCCTACAATATACCACGCGAAAAGACACAAAAATATTAAAAAAATAAATTTTGCTCCTAGAAAAGACTGTTTGCTTGATACTACAAATTTAAAATATAGCATGGCAATACCGAACAGGGACCAAAAGGACATGCATCGGAAAAACACCAAATATTGGTGGTTGCATGAAGAAGCTAACGTAAGCTGAAAATAAAAATTTGTATATGCTACCAGCTAAGTTATTATACCAAAGAGTGTGCCTTACACATAATACAGCCTTCTTGCAACCTAGTATATAAGTCAATCGTCATATGTAATAAGGCGCATACTATATGTTATACGACAGGACATTTTGATGCGCCAAAGCCGTTGAGTTTCTGTTTGTTTCTTATTTATTCCTCTGTTAATATAAGAAACGATACCGCTACCAGAGTTTTTGTAACTACCCTTTCTTTTTATCTGGTTTTCTGTAAGTTAACTGCGATTCGACTGCGTGCGTTTAGCAATATTGTAATAAAAACAAAGCACTACGTTTACAACATAAATGCGTTACGGTGTCTATTCCTGAGAATCGCTCATTTGAGCTCACAGTGATCTATTATATTTGTTAAGCGGGAGCTTGTTTATTGGCTCACTGGCAACTGTATATTGTATAAATGGTCAAATAAACAACTTCATAACTAACTAACAGGAGAATATATGTAGGTACTCTTATAACGCGTGTCGCAATCACGTCGCGTGTACGTCATACGTGTCGTACGTCTACTAATTGTAAGACAACTGCGGCACTGCACCGCGCCGCCATCCGATCAATCTCGTAAGTCATAATGCATTGATTCAAATCGCGTCCGCGTCGTCTCATTTAACCCGATTACGCATGAGTTATAATACAAATACACATATCTATATAGTTAACATTTACGACAAAGTGTGTCCATTAATTACAATTAATTATTAATTACGCTACGCGACAAGCGTCTCGAGGAACGTGAAAAGGATAGGATGTAATCGCGGCGCGTGTATTTCGCGTGTGCAACACGCGACACGTACGTTAATTGCAATTGCAATGTACCAGGCATTATATCTACTTAATTATACTCGACGGGATACGTTATTGAATCGCGTTATGTTCGAGCCGCTAATGTAGTAGCCCGCGGTAAGGAGATTACCCTACGTCTACAATCGACATTTCCCAAGAGACAAGGACGATCTGGACGATCTTCGCGTCGCGGTCGCCGCGCGCCGTCGCGTCCGTTCCTTATTCAGCTGTCCGTTTCGTGAAAACGCGCGCGCGAATTCCGTTTTTTTTCCGTTTCCGTGACTGCGAGATGCGATTTCCGTTTCAACGCTGCGCGAACCGCGGCGTGGCGCGGAGCGGCGCGAGCGGTCCACTTCTTTACTGAAAAGCTTTCTTTCCCCTCTCACCCCTCCTCCTCTCTCTTTTCGCAACTCTCTCATCTCCAGTTTCAACCCTCGTTCTTTTACACATTTTTGGACAACAAACTGAACAAATTCACCATATCTGCAATGCAGATTGCAGATTGCAGGCTTTTCATTGCATGGTTCTTTTCCTTTTGTTTACCCGCGTTTAGCCTTTTATTTTCGACTAAAGACACTAATATGCCTATGCATTCGTGGTCGAATCTTACCTCGGAACGGACCGCCGCCGTATTGATGAGAGCCGGGTAGCACAATGTAACGGCGAGGGTGGCGATGACGATTATTCTCACGTTGTGCAGGTAGCTGGCTTTCCCGCGCGGACTCGACATTTCCTGCATTTGCAGTACGATAGGCTGCAGTACGAGACTCGTGAGATGATCCAAAACTTGCTTCCCGAGCTTGTACCGCTTGCAGGATTGTGTGTAATTGTTATATACTCTTTTGCGTGGACGTGCTTGCCTTATTTTGTTTTTGTTAATCGCGGCGCGACGCGTCAATCTCCTCGATCCTCGTTCCTCGTTCCTCGTGCACGTTGCGTCGGCGCGGGCGTTGCGATGATTGCACGTCGCCGGCGCCGTTAGCGTGCACGCGTTAGACTTATTGTTAGACACTACGAGAGTGGCGTGGGGCGACCCGGGCCGACGTGAACTGAAACGGCGCGAAACGGACCGTTTTCTCTGAGACACTGACAAAAGTTCCCGGGAACACGTTGACGTGACACGGAGCGACTCGAAAATCGTACCGGATAGGAAACGGTTCGAAACGTCTCGCTTCGAGTCGACCGCGACGGGGGATGCTGCTCCGCTTTTCTACTCGAAATGTAGTAAGTAGTAAGAAATAGTAGGTATACCGGGACGAGAATCGTCAACACGCTCGCACGCGACACGACACGCTCTCTCTTTCAGTGACCGCGAGTTACACGCGTACGTCCGTCTGTGAACCATGGACCGTCTTCGGGATCTTACACATAGACTGTCTTCTTGTATGAGATTGAAAACTCTTTCGAGTCACTCGAGTTTATATAAGCTGGGCTAGCCGAGGCAGGAGGGGGAGAAAGATTTAGGCAGAGAAACAAGGAGTGAGAGAAAGAGAGGGAAAAACGGAGAGAGAAGGCGCGAGAGATCGAGACTACGAACAAGAGTAAAAAAGATTTGAGGAGGAGGAGACCACGCTTACTATACGTTACAATTATGTCGATGATAATAATAATAATAATGATAATGATAGTGATAGTTATAGTAATAAAATGTATGTACATATACTTATAAGATACAAATACTTGTTTTATTCAAGATCTAATCAGAAATGTCAACTGTGTATGACGTATTATTTACAAAAATAAAAAAATAATTTTTGTTTACCTTTCCGACTTTGTGTCTTTGATGAGATACGTATACATATAAATATTTGCAATTAGCCATACACTTTTAAATATGCACATGTATACACACATGAATTTATATATACACGCACACACGTATGTACATACATATACATGTATAAACATGTACAAAGAGAACTAGAATTTACATTCTATTTGCCTTCTAGGCTTTATAACGTAGAACAAATAAAGGTGTAAAACCGGTAATGTTCTTGGACGGTACGATAGAGCCGAGCGTGTTAAAAGTTAATGCGGCGTGGAAAATTAACCAGAAAGTCATTGACTTACATCCGCGCGCGCGCGCATGCAAGACACACACCGCGTACGGTCGTATGGCATGCCTGATTGTAATGTTTATTTTGTAGCATATATCAATGTAATAAAGCGCGATTTCTCAATATATATGTATATTTTACAGTGTATTCTTGAATCTTGTGCAAGATCTGCAAATAGCTGTAATATGTAACAGTCGTCAATGAAATGGTGCATTACTGTAAAAAGGTGAACGTTAATAAACTTGTTCGTAATCGTCACATACGTTTTCCTTCCTACTAAAACAAGATTCAAGAAAAGTTCGTGAGTGGTTCATATTTAGAAACGGAATGATCACGCCCGTTGTATGATAAATAAGTTCCGCGATAAACAATCAACAATTAATAACAAATGCAATATCTGTCTCGTTCATTTCTCATGTTTTTGTCAACTCTCAGAACACACACTTGCATGATGGTAACTATACATATATTATGCCGTCGATAAAAAACTTGCAATGAAGGATAAGATAGCCAAAGACGAATATAAGATAAATATTTAATTATACATATATATAATATAATGTATAGTCATAATATATATATTATATATAATACATACCGTAATTTTAGTAATGTGATACTGTTGGTTGTATATTTATTGAAGCATTTCCTCATAGGCAAAGTCAATAGAGAGAAAAATAAAAGAGAGAGAGAGAGAGAGAGAGAGAGAGAGAGAGAGAGAGAGAGATGGTGGAAGTAAAGAGGAAAGAGGAAATAAAAGCAGAAAATGTTTGAAAAGGGAAAAAGAGGACAGGTGGATAAAATAAATGGTAAAATGTTGAGTCAAAATTAACAAATTGACAAAAAAATTCATTTGGGGAAATGATTTACAATGTGATGGTCTTGATCAATTTCTTTTCTTTGCTTTAAGTTAAAATGTAGAGATGTAAACATTAGAATGCCATGAATGCTATAGCGCACACGCTTATTCCGTATTCCGAATAAATTGTTAACTAAAATTATTTTAAACCAAACATCACCGTTTATTTTTTTCTTTCTACAGTATTTCTCTATCCGGTCAATTAATTTTTGCAACACCAAATGAGAAAGAGAGAGAGAGAGAGAGAGAGAGAGAGAGAGAGAGAGAGAGAGAGAGAAAGGAAGCAAGAATGAGACGAAAGGTATGGTCTTCCCGATGTCTGATTACTTCTGACAATATATATTACGGTATTTTACGAAAAAATCGCTAATTGAAGTGAAACTTCTATGGGCGCGATTCGAAACGGAAGCATTACGGAACTTGCGTTACGGAAGTCCGTCACGAAAAGTCGAATCTTCTACGGGAGTGATTCGGTGCGTCGCGTTACGCGTTCGCGTTATAAGTCCGTCACGAAAAGTCGAACCTTCTACGGGAGTGATTCGGTGCGTCGCGTTACGCGTTCGCATCATAGAAGTCCGTCACGAAAAGTCGAACCTTCTACGGGAGTGATTCGGTACGTCGCGTTACGCGTTTGCGTTATGGAAGTCCGTCACGAAAAGTCGAACCTGCTACGGAAGTGATTCGGTGCGTCGCGTTACGCGTTCGCGTTACGGAAGTTCGTCACTAAAAGTCAAAACTTCCATGAGCGTTAATCGGCCTGGAAGCGTTACGGCCGACCGTCAGATCCGTGCGTCACAAAAATAGTATCTCGTTTATAGTATCTGAATTAAAGCCTGTGTAATTAACAAATCAAATTTTAGTTATAAATTAAAGCCGATGCAATTTACAAATAAAAATTGATTTGTGGATTAAAGCCTATATAATTCACAAATCAAATTTTGATTATTTAAAGCCGATGCAACTTACAAATAAAAATTGATTTGTAAATTATACAGGTTTTAATTCACAAATCAATTTTTATTTGTGAATTGCATCGGCTTTAAATAATTAAAATTTGATTTGTGAATTATATAGGCTTTAATTTTTGTAAATTTCTGCATTCGTAATTTGTTTCTAAATTTTCTTGAAACTTTAAATATACGTTAATATAGGGATGCTTTATGCATGGTATAAATTTTAGTACCCCTTGCGGTATTAAAGTCGAGAAATTGATTCAAAGTTTAAACTTTTAACACGGGATTCCTATTCCGAGCTATTGTAAAAGAGACATTATAATAAATTGTGAAATATATTGTGAAAAAATATACGTGTGGCCTCCACGCGCGGCAGAAGTAAAACTTCTTAGCTGTGAGGAATAGGATAGTATCTCGTTTATAGTATTTGAATTAATGTTTATGTAATTCAGAAATTATATTTTAATTATAAATTAAAGCCAATGGAATTCACAAATAAAAATTGATTTGTAAATTAAAACCTGTATAATTCACAAATAAATTTTTATTTGTAAATTGCATTAAATAATAATTGCTTTAAATAATAATTGCTTTAAATAATTAAAATTTGATTTGTGAATTATATAGACCTTAATTCAGATACTATAAACGAGATACTATTTTATTTCTCACTGCTATGAAGTTTCACTTTTGCCGCACGTGGAGGCAACACGTACATTTTTTTTTTTTTAGTATGTGTATAAAGAATAAGTGTACAGGCAATTTTATTACTCGAGATAATAATTTAATGTTGATATATATATATATACATATATATATATTTTGCACACAAATTATTAATATATAAATTATTAATAAACTATAAATATTAAAATCGTTTATCGTCTTCTTCTTCGATCGGCAACTATTTTCCAGTTGTATATATGCATATAACTTACATAACTTGCTCTTCCTATTCTATGTTTATAATAACACTTTTCAAATTTTAAAGTGTACATCGATTTGAGCGTATGGGGAACCAATCTTATCTTTGTAAGAATACGCGATATAATATCGAAGAGAGTAAAAATATGTAAGACAAAATAAAAAATCATAAGAACCTCGCAACTTTGTTTTATTGTATTAAAAGTGATAAAATTAGACAATATAATTGTACAATAATATATCGCGTTGATTTATATCATATTAATATTTAATCGTTATTTAATAAATAAATTACGTTTCCTGTATGTTACATAATAAGTGTAAGTGAAAAATACTGCGTACAAATGCAACAAACTGAAATACTTGGATTATATCTTACGTAAGTCCTCGCCTACAATAGGTGTTTTAAGCCTTAAGAAATTGACTCATCACAGTCGATTATTCTTCTTAAATTCGACTGTGATTGATTAATTTATTAAAGTTTAGAGTTTAAAACACCTATTGTAGACCGAGACTTGGACGTATGCGTTTTCTTGGGACGTTGGTACTTGTATTAAAGTTTAATCCAGTCGGAGTAAAAATGTGGTATCTCTATTGTCAGCGTCTGCGTGTCGAGTTCGAGACCTAAACGTACCGTTACCAGAGAAATTTGCTTCACGGCATCCTTTGATTTTGCATTGAATTTTTGAACGCTATTCATTAATTAAAATGTCCTTATGTGTCCGGATTAATCAAAGACGTCAACATGCATCGTTTTACGTGTAAAATTTTTGCTGCGCATACCAATGTCCTGTAATTATGATTTAACTCGCTTTCACTTTTGTTTCTTACTGTTTTCGAAGGATTACGATGCGATGCTTACATTATATAATATCTTCGGCACAATCTGATTTGTTCGCGGTTTTGTAGCTCGACAACTTTGCGATCAAAGTAAAGGATTGCGGATAAAATAACTTGCAATCATACATGTATTATTTATATCAACATGCACTCGTACGATTGTCAAGTAGCGGATAAAAAGGCGACCGTAATAATATCTCTATCTCGTTATGTTATATAAATAACCCTCCATCACATCCATTATCATCATTATTATTAATTAATATTATTATTATTATTATATGAAAAAAAAGGAATTATTTTTTGGATGCTTTGTTAAGTACAAAAGAATTGTTAAGAAAACGTAAGGAAAAGTGCTCTCGCGCGAGGTATTGTCAAAGGTCTGTATTTATCCGTATTATTTCATGTCCATTCATTGTATTAAAGATTAAAAACAAATGTATTAAAATAATTTTACACATTTGATTTTAGGCTCTATTCCAAATGGAGTAAACGAGGATTACACCGATTACATAAAAAATCATATGTTAACTGATGACAATCGAGACAAGCCTATCTAGCTAGACGAGTAGTTTAGCACTAGATGTAATAATAGGTATTTTAAGCAACTTTTTGTATACAATTAAGGCGTGTTATAATTAGTACGAGTTACGAGCCGACCTACAAGCAAAGCCTAGGCCGCCCTAGGCAAACAAGAATTTTAAAGGATGGTTTGTTGCACGTGGTGTGCGGTGTGCTTACTGCTTACGCGTAAGCAAATCGATCCTCGAGGACGAGCATTAAGGTTGAAGTATGTATGTATTGCAAAGTAGCGCAATATATAATTAAAGGTATAAAAAAGATGTAAGGATCAAAAAGTATAGGTCGCTTAAAAAGTTTATTCCCCCCTGGCTGTAAAATTGTTGATCCAACAGCGGCAGGCGACAGGGACGAAACTATGCTCGTCGCCGGGCGTCGTTTGTACTCGTAGTCGTATAGTCGTAGTCGTAGTCCAAGGCTGCTGTATCCACTTGACACTACTTTTCTTCGAAACATTCCTCTTCTACTTTCTTCCAGCGAAAGAAGAAGGAGAAGAAGAAGATATTGTCCAAGTTAAATTTGATGCTCCGATTAGGTACGGCTTCAGTCCATTTGATGCTACAAATGCTTTTACATACATACAAAGCATTTGTAGCATCAAATGGACTGAAGCCGTACCTAGTCGGAGCATCAAGTCCAACTTGGACAATATCTTAAGTATCTACCGAAGAATCGGGGCGGCGACGGTGACACCACTCTGGCTCGTTCGATAGCAATCCTCGTTGTAGCGTCATAAGGAGAAAATGACCTTCGAGACATGTAAACGCGCGGCGCGAGCGGTAAGGATGTTAGCAAAAGGTTGAAGAGCTGGCCCATGACCCATGACGTACGCCAAGGATCGCAAAGACGATGGGGCGGTAACCGAGTTGACGTGACACGAGTAGGTTCCGATGACGAGACGATACCGCCGACCACGGTCTTACATACAGGGCTGGAAACTCCACTGAAGGGGGTAGGTCGCTTATTGAAGCAACTTGTAATTTGCTTTGCCGCCACGAGAGGCACTGCTGGAAAGTAATGCCACTCTGTGTGAGACACTACCGTGTCTCTTGACTACTCATTAATATTGCATTTTTATAATACAAACTTCCAATTTATATCATTAACGAACCTGTGCAATGATGCGACCGCTCCCGTCTTGTTTGATCCATTCACGAATAATATGCTGGTCTTCGAAATGCTTGTCACATATAACGTGCGTTGGCTTCAGTTTGACGATCCTGGGAATATCTGCTACCCATTGTCTTAATCGCTCGACATCTTTTGGCACGCAAAACACAGATCGATTAGATTTGTCGCCTCTGTTGCCCGTTTTGCATGTCGGCACAGCACACGGCTTTGTCATCGCCAAATAATTGATCGGTCTCCTCGGCAAAGCTATAGTAAATCTCACCGTTTTTGCCGAGATCGGCGTCCTCGGCGATTACCCTGAGTATGCTGCGATGCAAAGGCGTGTTCTCTGTCATGGTGGTCTCGTACTCGATCGGATAGAACAGCGGATTGAGATCGTTCGTGTCGAGAATCGTCACCACCACCGCGGCGTCCGCCTCGAGCGCAATTACTCTGTTTCTACCGTCGCGTTTTCTCGAGGTAGCACGCACTTCGGTCTTTGCGTTCGCGATTTAGCACGTCGACGTTGCTGGTTCGAGTCCAAATCAGAAGGAAGCAAAAATCACCGACCGTGCGCTCCTCCGCTTTAAAGACCTTTTCGCGATCGCCGCTCACTATGCAAAACTTTACGTCGATGTCACTGTCGGCGGACGCGAGCTTTATGCCGTTCCTCGGGCACAACGTACGTCTTGCCGATGGAATTCTCGGGAATGGAGACAATGCACTTTACGTAGCTACGACAGTCACTACAGTCTGACTGTGACCGTGACAATCACAGCTTTATTTGTTGGTTATGTTTGTCGGCATTACTCGTTCGTAACGACCCTCATGGCGGTAAAGCGAATTAATAGTTGCCTCAATAAGCGACCTACCCCCACCACTAAAAATTGAGCGAGTTTCCAGACCTGTATGTAAGACCGTGCCGCCGACCTCGTCTCAGATCCCCTGTCATCGGGAGATAGAGACTCGAAGTTACTTCGACCAACTCCGATTAAGGGGTCATCTCACTTTGAACGCTCGAAAAATCCGCTATTTTTATGAATTTTGTTTTGGCAATACCAATGCAAATAATTGAATGAATGTTTTTAGTACTTATTAGGCATGCTTTAAACAACAAAACATATTTTTTGTAGAAGTTTTAGTCAAGTTTATTTCATAAAAGAAACAACAATGCGAAGAAGTTGGAAAGAAGGTTGGTCCACGACGGACATCGTAACTCTTTGTAGAATCATCTGAAACAAAAAAACCAAAAAGATTCTTGATTAGTATGAGTGTCGCTATAGCATGAACCTCCAGAAATAATTTATGTTTGAAAATAAAAAAATGGTGGAGGTTTAAAGAAAAAACATGAATAATATTATTCAAGTTTATTCAAGATTTTTTATTTTTTTTTTTAAATTTTTAAATTTTTTATATTTTTTTACGTTTTTGCAAGCTTGAACAAGTTTAGTTTCAACTGTTTTAACGATAATAACGATAAAATTGAGCGCAAGCGCGCACGCCTAACAAGGCTAACATGGCGTGCGCGTTTGCGCTCAATTTTATCGTTAAAACAGTTGAAACTAAACTTGTTCAAACTTGCAAAAACGAAAAAAAATATAAAAAATTTAAAAAAAAATAAAAAATAAAAATTTACATTTCCGTCAAAAATCAAGATTTTGGAAAAATTCAAACGCCATTTTGTGTGTCGTGAAAAGAGGAACAAATTTTCTCTTGTTCATTTTTTTACAGGATGTATAGTTTGATCGCTAGGGCAATTTAAACAAATGAATTGTTAATAACTTTTTATTGCATCGATTTACAAAAAAACTATTTACAGATTCTTGTTCTACGACCCAAACAGCATAAAAAAACATTAACTTTAGCCATTAACCTGGATAAAAATGATCAAAACGAAGCAGCTTGAACTTTAGATTCGTTTCATCACCCCCCTGCTTTGGACGAAGAGGTTCAACCGACCAAATCTATAGAATCAGAACTGTTTGAAGAAGCTGAAGGATTAATGTATGGAGCAGGAATTGCAGATTAATTGTAAGTACATTTTTTTCACTATTTTTCAGTAACAAAAACTTTAAACGCGTTTTTCTCAAAACACGATTTTTGTGATTGGCGGACACTATTAAAAAAAAACTACTCGACGAATTGGTCTGAAATTTTTATGGCTTATTAAAAACACTAATACCTCTAGCATGAAGCACGATCAAGTCAAAATATTGAAATTATCATATTTTAAAAGTCAAAAAACATGAAAAAATGGCTATTATTCATGTTTTTTTTTAAACCTCTACCATTTTTTTTATTTTCAACATAAATTATTTCTGGAGGTTCATGCTATAGCGACACTCATACTAATCAAGAATCTTTTTGGTTTTTTTGTTTCAGATGATTCTACAAAGAGTTACGATGTCCGTCGTGGACCAACCTTCTTTCCAACTTCTTCGCATTGTTGTTTCTTTTATGAAATAAACTTGACTAAAACTTCTACAAAAAATATGTTTTGTTGTTTAAAGCATGCCTAATAAGTACTAAAAACATTCATTCAATTATTTGCATTAGTATTGCCAAAAAAAATTCATAAAAGTAGCGATTCTTTTGAGCGTTCAAAGTGAGATGACCCCTTAACTTTAATCGACAAAAATAAAAAATTAAAAGATTTGTTATATTAAAAGCAGATTTTATTCACAAAGTGGTAAATTACAAAGAGTTAGGTTAAAAAAAATAAAAAAGAACGACATACATTATACAGTTAAAAGTCTTGCTGTTGACAAAATTGCTGATCGATTAAGGTTAATCGAAGTGACCCTCGATGTCTTTCGACGTCGTGTTTTGGCGGTATCCGGGCATTCGCAACTGCGCAAATCAAGCGAAAAGAGATAAATAAACATTATATAGGTGAGGTACATACAATGTATAGGTATTAGGAACGAATTAACGAACGAATGTGTTCAATCATGCATGTGTTCGTTGAAAATCTCAACCTGATCACATTTCGCGATCTTCCTACGTAGGCAGCATTTTTGTACACTCCGATCGCCGGAGGCCTGTCCATCCTCTAGCTGCTCTAGTATACATATGTAGGATCTATATAGCTGTATATTTCAACATCTAGCTTCTTCTTATGTCGAAAAAATTTTCAAGTTTTACGTTTGAAAATCTCTCTCTCTCTTTACTTTTACTAGTACGTAGGATGTAAAATAAAAATTTATAATTAATAGTAATTTCGAGCGTAATTCTTTTCCAATTTATCTGTCTTATTGTTGGCTAGACTCTATCGCGGAATGATTGCCTTTGACACTAATAAATGGTACAACTAATGATAACGTGTAATAGTAGTTGTAATTGATAGTTGTATATATACATATGTATATTGTATATACGAGTAAGTAAGTTTCTGATTCACGTGTTTTTCATAAAATACTCGACATTACGCGTGTATGGATTGTAGACCACCCATCCACAAGCTGCGTTGTGACAAATTCGTTTTGCGAATTATCATGCGCGCTACCGTCAATAGCGATAGCGATAGCGACAATGACCTTGTTTACACCCAGCTGTCAAATCCCGATTCACTCCGTAGAAAAGTGAAATTTCTGGGGTCCCGTTTTCCTACAATCCCGATTGCCAACAGCTTCGTTTGCCCACAACATTTTGCCTACAGCTTCGTTTGCCGACATTCCCGATTGCCTACAAGCATTATTGCGCACATGTAATAGTTAAAAATACGAACGTACGTTTGCGCACATGGCCAAACACATTGCACACATGACTTTATTGCACACAAGCAGATTGCACACATGACATTATTGCGCACATACACATTGCACACATGACTTATTGCGCACATTCACGTTATATTGCACACAATGTCGCAGGCTTATCGTAAAATCAGCCTTTTTGCAAAATGCCGGACTTTTTCGAAAACATTTGATCGTTTCTTTAATAAGACTAACGTATTTTAGACTTTTTGCAAAGTGCCTAGTCTAACACCAGCCCATGTGTGCCAAAAAGCCTAAAGTGCGTTCAGTCTTATTGGGAAACGATCAGTGCTTCGCAAAAGGCCGTCCTTTCGCAAAAGGGCTAGTCTTTTTGCAAAAGGGCTGATTTTGCAATAAGCCTGCGATATATGTGTGCAACATAACGTGTATGTGCGCAATAAAGTCACGTGTGCAATGTGTATGTGCGCAATAATGTCATGTGTGCAATCTGCTTGTGTGCAATAAAGTTATGTGTGCAATGTGTTTAGCCATGTGCGCAAACGTACGTTCGTATTTTTAACTATTACATGTGCGCAATAATGCTTGTAGGCAATCGGGAATGTCGGCAAACAAAGCTGTAGGCAAAATGTTGTGGGCAAACGAAGCTGTTGGCAATCGGGATTGTAGGCAAACGGAGCCCCCCCAAATTTCTTAGGTGTAAACGGGTTAATTTCGATCTACTTCAGTCGTCTTTCTTCAGCGGAGTAGCGCAAACTCAGTGTAAACGTCAGTTCACTTTGGAGTGAATCGGGATTGGACGGCTGGGTGTAAACTAGGTCAATGACGGTATAATAGTGACAATGGGGAGGGGGAGAAGAGAGAGAGCAAGAGTGAGAGAGACAGAGAAAGCGCGTTGATTTAATTTAATTAAAGGCTGACGCGCGTTTGACTTTAACACACTTGATCGAAACATATCGCGCTTATCTTTTATGTGAATAAATCATACAAATTCAAAAACAGCTAGTATCTCAATTATTTAATCTCCGTCTCTTGGAGTTATCTCTCTACGATATCATATTTGTTTTGTATATTTATTATTTGTGCGAGACACGATATCGTATCGTGTGTTTCCTATCGCAACTGCAGCTTAACAATTTATTCGACAATTTAATTAACCTTTCGATTATCGTAGGGGATGAAGGAGGGCTCTTTTTGTGGTCCATTACAATAGGGTACACCATTGCCTTTACTTTGAAGCACAATAGTGCGCATGACACTATGCTGATAGATCTATACGGTTTTCAGAATTATTGAGAGTTTTCCGTTTCTTATTTCTACAAACCTGAAAATCTATAGGGAAGAAAGTCACGTCGCCAATTTAATGCTCTTCGACAATATTTAACATGTTTATCAAAGATATTTTTCTCGCCTACCTTCTCTTCCAGAGCAAACGTTAAAAATCAGCTTTTATTTCGCAAATCTTTACGAACGCGCGCAAACACCCTTACGTACGAAGAAATATCAAAAGACGAAAAAAAAATTTTTTTTTTTTTTATTTAGTAACATTACTCTTATTATTAGCTCAAGCGTTATCAGTCCCTATCAGCATATGGAATATAAGTATGCTATAGTGCGCGCGCATATGTATGTGTGTATGTATGTATACATTTGTATAGTTAAATCTAAATGTTGCAACAACAATCCTATATTATAGATTTATGCGTGACAAGGTGTAAATGAATTAATTTCAAGAGCACGTGCAATTATGGTAAAATATAAAGAGCTTCGACTCTCTCGACTCTCGATGACTTTGATAAGTTTTAGGTTAAATTAAAGCGTCCAGCTATTGCGAAATACATTTCATGCATTTCTGATAAGGCGAAGCGTTGGAGGGGGTGGGCGCCGGAAGCGATAAGGGTAGGAAAGATGCAGTGGCAGTGATGCACGTTGCCACTTGGCCACTGCCCTGCACTGCCAGTAAGTAACGTTGACCGCTCAAGACGTTGCGAGTCAAGTGCGAGTGAATGCGCAATGCAAACGTCATTCCTTGAATGAAGAGTCGCCAATACTGCGATCTACAAACCCGCGGATACTCGATAGCCTTTCGTGTCAAGTGTGATATTGCCTCGCGTGATAGTGATAGATACTGCCTGCTACCCCGCTTCGTCGCCTTCTCCGAAAATCTTTCGCTTCTCGTCGTTACATTGATCCGGCCTAGGAAGTACGACGTCGCGCGTCGGACAGATTTTTATACAGAGATATATTTATAATTGTTATGTTGTAGATATATGTACAAATTTTTGATCGCGTTACAAAACCCGTCTCGAAACGAAAACCTAATGTCCGATCGTACTTATACATACCTACACTGATACACTTTGCATTTCCTCGAAAGAATGGAGAGCTCGTCACGTCACGCATCTGCGCGAATGACAACGCGATTGTAATTTTACGAGCGGTGAACGCCGATCAACATCGAGTCCTTTTACGTGAAAGATATAGCTACGCTCTATACAGGTTTTACCAAAAGTATGGAAACCCCTAAATATTTCGAAAACTACGCATTTTAGAAAAAAATGTTTCAGACATAAGATGAAGGGTTTTAAGTAACGCATTAAATAGTAATATTAGTGTGACTGCAAATAACTTTTATATTACACGTGCGTGGAAAGTGGCCTATTCCGCGCGTGCCATCTGCACGGAAAATAGCCAATTCCATACACGAGAAATTTCTCACTATATTCCCGCACTGAGTGCGGGAATATAGTGAGAAATTTCATTCCTGCACGACTCATTGCCCACACTCTCCTTATTTTCCCCAATCATTCTGTATGTCTTTTTCACTAGAGTTCTCTTATTTCTCACATGTTCTTAACGACATCTCGGGGCGCGCGGAAACACTCGCGAATTACCACAGCGATAATCAGACATAACCTTCGCAAATCACTGAAACGTACATAGTAAAGTCATTGTGAACATACACAGTAAAGTAACAAAAAATAAAAAAGAATTCGCTCCAGAGTCTGTTAGCAGCGTGGCAGAAGTGCGACGAAAGGTGTGGCCAGTATAAGAATGAGGATTTGCTAATTGTAGATATGATGCGATAATTGATGGAATCTTTCCGAATTTGTTGATTCCAACTGGTTGAATGGTGCACTTTCCATCTTGATAATTTAGAAAAAATCTTTACTTTCTTGTAATATATAAATATAAAATGTTAAAATGTAAAAAAATATATAAATCTAATTTCTTTTTATGCCTTACAAAAAACGTACAAAGCTTTCTTTCTTTTGCAGGATATATTAATCATGACCGATGCTAAATATATTTCTCATCTATTTGCTCCTGTAATAAACGTTGCTTTTATCATAGGCGGGGGGAGGGGCTCCGCCCCTCCCCCCCGCGCACCCCCCCTCCCCGCCTGCGCCACGACTTTCAACTCGGGGGGGCTTCGCCCCCCCGAACCCCCCCCCCCTATGTGCCCATTTCTCTCAACTCGGGGGGGCTTCGCCCCCCCTCGTCCCCCGCAAGTCCTTTAAACTTTAAACGCACTTGTAATATAAAATAGTGTGTGTAACACGTGCGGGTTGAAAATTGGACGCTCGTGCGGGTGATCGCACTCGCCTTCGGCTCGTGCGTCCACTCCGCACTCGTGTCCAATTTTCAATTTCCCGCACTTGTTACACAAATAACTATGTTAATGCCAGGTAAAAATAACTTTAAAATTTTTTAATGGAAACCTCTATTTTTGACTGCATATTCTTATCGCTTACCTCGAGAGTTTTTTAAAACACTATAATTAAGTATTTTTTTATTAAATACTCTTCAAGTTACGGAGCTTGAAAACTACGACACCGCCGGCATCAGCGTCACCCAAGATGTACCGCGTGGAGGTTGCACGGTTAAATTTACACTAGCAGAGTTGTAAATAACAATACTTTTGTGATTGAAGTTCTTAATTACTAATTATTTTACATAATTTCAATTTAAATTAAGTTTAAGTATAAATGTTTTTCGGAATGGTAATTAAAGTCGTTCAATTACAAATACATTTTGAAATTGTTATTAAACTCGAATTTTATTACAATTAGAAAAGTAAAAAAAAGTAATTATTATTTACATTTTCCTAAATTACAAATTTTACAACCTTGATTTACATTTTTTTTGTGTGTTTTAGAGTAAATTCTGAAAGTGGTTTCCATTGACGCTTCTGTGCAAGAATGATGGACCTAATAGATGCCTCGTACAACTTTCCTTATTAAATTTTTTTCACAGACGAGGCAACCTTTACATTGACGGGAGAGGTTAATAATCAAAATTTTCGTCTCTGGTCAGATTGTATAGTCTTCTACAATTAAAAATTTATAGGCTTTGCATATATAAAAATATAAAATGTAATTCCGCTCGGTCAAAGCAAACGCTAATAAAAAATAAAAACGGCCAATCTACGAGCAATAAAAGGTTCTTATTTAAAAAGAAACACATAAAAGTGTTTACAGTATCGCAATCGCAATATAATTGTTTACGTTTCGGCCTAACTTGGCCTTCCTCAGAACGATGTCTGTTACATTTAAAATTAAATTGAAATTAACATATAGGACACCGACTTAAATTTCGCGTGTACAATTAGTCTGTATGGTCCATGAACGATCATGGTCAATGGGTTAAAAAACGCGACAAAAAGTTAACGCCAACGCTCGCAAGTGAGCACTCCGCAATCTCACCATCACCGCTCCTCGTTGTAACTCACACATGTGTGTCTGATATTGACACATGTGTGAGTTACGACGGGAGTTGAAATATCATTCGTGCGGGTGACACACATGTGTGAGTTACAACGAGGAGCGGTGATGGTGAGATTGCGGAGTGCTCACTTGCGAGCGTTGGCGTTAACTTTTTGTCGCGTTTTTTAACCCATTGACCATGATCGTTCATGGACCATACAGACTAATTGTACACGCGAAATTTAAGTCGGTGTCCTATATGTTAATTTCAATTTAATTTTAAATGTAACAGACATCGTTCTGAGGAAAGCCAAGTTAGGCCGAAACGTAAACAATTATATTGCGATTGCGATACTGTAAACACTTTTATGTGTTTCTTTTTAAATAAGAACCTTTTATTGCTCGTAGATTGGCCGTTTTTATTTTTTATTAGCGTTTGCATATATACCTATATTAGGTATACGTGGTGTGTCCGGAAAATCATGAGAATGATTTTTTTACGCTTACCAGGAGGGCTGCGTATGGAAAGTGGGGGTCGAGGTAGTTGAGAGGGGATCTCAGGTATACGGTCGCACCCTGCTCACAATCAGTTGAGCCCGAGCCTTTCGAACAGTCGATTCGTTACAGAAGTACACCCTTGTTTTTCACTCTTGTCACGGACAAAAATGCAGAGCAGCGTCGAGCAGCGTTTGCGTGAAACTTGGAAAAACAGCTTCAGAAACGTTAGAGGTGTTGAAGACAGCGTATGGGGAAGCTGCTTTGTCGTCAGCCCAATTTTTCAGGTGGCACAAAGCCTTCAAAGATATGGAAGGCTTTGTACCACCTCCTTTTATATGCTTCTGCAGCAGAAATTTTGCGAATATTCCGGTAAATAGATTTTTCGCCAAGTCCTGAAACGGCCAGAATTTTCCCAGCGACCCAATAAATGTTAACCAATTTGACATGCAAATAATTTTAGGGTATAAAAGCTAAAAGTTTTGTTGCAGTTTATGCTAAAACAAATTCTTTAATTTTTTCAAACCTTATAATATCATAAGATTACAAATTAAATAATCGTAATTATACACAGTATTATACTCGCTTTAATATTTACCAAACACTACACTGCACACACTTACGCATTACTAACTCAACTAAACGTAATACTATATATATACAAATATTCAAGATGGCAACGAAATGTTTCGGTTATCGACTCTTATTAAGAAAACTTTGTTGTAATTATTATTACAGTGGTTGTTCGGAAAAGACCGCGGTTCCGCGAGGGCCCGAGCTGCGCGCGACGCATCAATCGCGAGAGCGCGCTCGCCTAATTGGCTCTGCGCACCGACGGGCTCCGAGCGGCTAATCGCGAGCCCTAAATTCGCCGTTTTACTTAAAACTATGTTTGTCTCCGAAAATAACAAACAACTTGTCCTCCGATCTTCTAGAAGATTCGCGGATTATTGTGAAAATCGCAAGAATCTTTTGGAAGGTCGAAGGCAATAAATAACCCGCCCCAAAAGCCGATCTTCGCACTTCGCACTGAGCTCTCGAGTAAAGTCTGTCGTGTACGATTATCTCTCGCACTTAGAATTCGCGCACTTCCGCACTGTTTTTTTCTGTGACTCCTTTGCAATTCGAATTAGTTCGCGATATCACACGCTGTCCGATCGCACTTAGTTCGAGTTCGAACATCTGTACACTTTTGAAAAATATACTTTCTGTTCTTCTGTTCACGATCGATCACACACTTTCTTCACACTCACGCCTGCACATCCTTGTCCAACAATCTTGAAATCCGGAACTGCTTCCAATTCGCACAGTGGTATTTTGCAACCCCACATATTATCGTCTTTAATTTGTGATTTCTGTAATGACTGCGTTTCATGTTTTAAGTTTAACCGTTAAGTTGCGATTTTTGTAATGACTGCGTATCATGTTTTAAGTTTAACTGACTTTTGTAAAATTACACAGAAGATGGTCTCGTGGCAGACCAAAACGTCTGTGAACTAATATTAAATACATTTTTTAACGTAAACACCTTGGTACGGCTCCTTGCTCTTGATTTTCATATTAATTTAAAAAATATTTATTTATTTGACTAGCATAGGTACACAAATAAAAAAATACGTGTGTCCTCCACGCGCGGCAGAAGTGAAACTTTTTAGCTGTGAGAAATAGGATAGTATCTCGTTTATAGTATCTGAATTAAAGCCTGTGTAATTCAGAAATCAAATTTTAATTATAAATTAAAGCCGATGCAATTTGCAAGTAAAAATTGACTTGTGAATTAAAGCGCATATAAGTCACATGTCAAATTTTAATTATAAATTAAAGCCGATGCAATTCACAAATGAAAATTGATTTGTGAATTAAAGCCTATATAATTCACAAATCAAATTTTAATTATAAAAGTGAAGTTTCAGGTTAACAGTTGCCAACTGTTAGATTTATATATAATTATATATAGGCAAATTTTTCTCATAACCTGAAACTTCAATTTTATAATTAAAAATTAATTTGTGAATTATATAGGCTTTAATTCACAAATCAATTTTCATTTGTGAATTGCATTGGCTTTAATTTATAATTAAAATTTGACTTGTGACTTATATACGCTTTAATTCTGCACAAATCAATTTTTACTTGCAAATTGCATTGGCTTTAATTTATAATTAAAATTTGATTTCTGAATTACACAGGCTTTAATTCAGATACTATAAACGAGATACTATCCTATTCCTCACAGCTAAAAGGTTTCACTTCTGCCGCGCGTGGAGGTTACACGTATTTTCTTTTTATTATTATGTAATTATTAGCTCTTATCGGTTAACAGTTTGCACACACTAGATGGATAATAATTATCCAAAATTTCGACCCTATCCCATGCAAAATCATGATTATTATCGAACCTGTGGTCAGTGATGACCGAGTGCTGTGACGTGTATCTGTTGATATGATTGCGATGCTCAGTAATACGAGTTTTAAGTTGTCTACAAGTCTGACCGAGACATAAGAAGCAGTTATTACTGCGCACTAATAACCGCGCCTGTCTCTCATTTGGCCCGTTTTTTCCTGATTTATAAAATATATATTTTTAAATTAATCTATTTTTTAAATAATATATATTATTTAAAAGATATATACATTTTTATTAATATGTATATAGGTGTGTATATACTCACGCTTTTTATATTTTCTACAACGGATTCAATTGTCGAGTCTGCACCTTTGATTTACGCACACTTGCAAATCCATCTACTTGCAATGAAGATTTTCTTCTGTCATTTTTCTATATTGTATAAATAAAGCTGAAAATAACCTTTTAGGGAAAGTATCGTATCTGACTCGTATTTGTCTAATTATAATCAATACCTATTTTTATATGAACATTGATGTTTATATTATCGCGATAGTAGTTCACAACTTTGATCAAACTCCGATTAATCCTTCCATTCTGCGACATTTGGAAAAGAAAAATTGAATAATTTTAAATTATTATTATTTTTATTGGGATTAGGTACTGACAAATGGTAATTATTTAGTATAGGGGAACCAGCTCCAATCATCTTGATCTTTATATATGTTGTCAAGGACATGTCTCCGAGTAACTTTTCCTTATAACTTAACCGGCGGTTATTGCTTATTAAAAAGTTTAGAAAATATAAATATGTACTCGAGAAAAAATGGGTATTATAGATATGAACAAATCTGATAACATATGAATTTTATATGATCAGATCCGAAAATTGACGCGATATGATTATATCTGTTTGCAATTATATATGACCAGACCTTACTATATATATATAACAACAGATCTGGTCAAATATGATTATAATAATATAATTATGTCTGACCAGATCTCTTCATATATAATATATAAGGTCTAGTCATATATGTATAATTGTAAACAGATATGATCATATCGCGCCAATTTTCGGATCTGATCATATATAATCATATAAAATTCATGTTATTAGACCTGTTAATATCTAATTATATATTTTTATGTATGACCACATCAATACCCATTTTTTCTCGGGTACTTTTCATATACCAACTATTCTCTGCTTTAATACGAGCATGCGCCGTGGCCACAATCACGAAATTTTAAGAAATAATTAGCATGCCACATAACCTATACAGGGTGTTCTAAAAAGGTGGGGCCAAAATTTAGGGAAATATTCCTCACACCTCAAGGATGAAAAAATGTTATATAAACATGGGTGCGGAAACGATTTTTTCAGGTGTTATGTTGAAAATATTGTTGACTGTATTACTTAAACAAGAAACAATTTAGGATTAATCATTATGTAAACAAGTAACTATAACATTAAAGGTCAAATTTTTCTGATTTCTGCCTGGCAGATAAGGTCACAACCTCATTTAGCCGTACTCAGAAAAGAAGCTCTAACTCATTACGCCACCTCGACTTCGCCTCAAAGCATCGTGGTCGTCAACCGTGTTACTATCGGGAAGCCCGCGGATGCAATAACAACGCAGACTGACTTACGCCGTTATTACTTATTGCAAGAGATAGTTTTTCAAGCTCTTTTTATTTTTGGCCAGCTGATGCGCATAATTTCAATTTTTATGATTTTGTATCAGAATATAGAACACTTTCACTATGACAACAATTTAAATCTGATAATAGTGTAATGTATATGATTAATAAAAAAAGGTATTATCTGTATATTTGTATATATCTAATATACATACATTAATAACATATGTATTTGTTCAAATATGAAGGACGCAACACAATTTTATTACATTTGAGGGTTACATATTCCCTCTGCTATCTCAGATGTGAATAAAGTTATTATAAGGAGGGTTATTTAATATTGCAAAAACTCTTTATTGTTAAAATTTAATAGTTACATGACATTAAATGGTTAAATTATAATGTTTCGTGAAAAGATAATATACTATTTGAAAATATTAATATAACGAAGATGAAACAAAGGTTAATATATGATACAGTTCACAAAAGTGACTTTCTGCGTGTATCACGCGGTACTCAATAATGTGTATAAATTATACATTATTACTTACTTATCGATTAATTTACTATTATTGCATTATTTCTTCTTATAACTTTAGGAAGCGTATACCTTTCCTGAGAAAATTTTTGTTGAACGGTTTTGGTAAAGTATATAAATTTTGACTATTCTTAAATGTCATGATATCGTCAAATTCCTCAACTTTATTATTAGCCAATCTAACAGTAATATTTCCAGGTTTGTTAGGCAAATTCTCTTCCGTTGACGTAGCTGTAGACATTGAATGTACGGACAATTTCCGTCGAGCATTGCCACATATATTTTCCTAGCGGATATTATGTAATTAATATATTATTAATTTATTATGTATTAAAATTATTTTTCTCGACAATTATAGGTATAAAAAGAAAATTATAGTCTATAATTTCCGTTTATTTTTTGCTATGAAAACTTCTCTTTTTAGTTGAATGATATATTCGGCATGTAAAAGTAAGTGGTTACCTCAAAGAAATTCAGCAATTGTTGCTGTGTTATCGTCCTTAAGTAAGCTCCTTCAATATTATCTCTATCGAAATTATATTCTTGGCTTTCAATCTCTTCCCAATAAAAAGAACCCTGATTGATTAACGTACTATAATAAGGTTTCTCTATAAATGAAACTAGATCTTCCTTATATTTCTCAAATTGCTCTTTTGGCATAGTAGATATGTGATGGTCCTGAAATGTTATTATAGCGGTATTAACGATATTTTAATAGAAACATACTCCAATTACTATGTTATCAGCAGTGATATATTTATTTGATCGTAATATTAGAATATTGTGTGAGAAATTTAAAAATTGTGAAATTAATAAATGTATTAATACTTTGATTAATTTTATTGTTATATATATATAACAATAAAATTAATCATATATGTATATAATCGTATAAAAAATACACAATATTGTTATATATACGGTCTTATTATACTTACAAACATAAAGTTTATAAATGAATCGATTCGTTTTTCGACATGTTGTGTTTCGTGGATACCTTGTACTAGGATTATCAAATATTGCACTCCGCTCATTGTATGTATACCGGTATGTACTCCATAGCCTAACTGTTCCGTCGATCTTAAAGTATCGAAGCAAGGTTCCTCAATAATGCATTCTAAGAGATTTAAAAGCATGTTCGACTCCGGTGATCGTAGACCGATTTCGTAGTACACTATGGTACAATTAGTTTCACGCAATTTAGTTTCTTCTTCAAATAGAATGTGGCAACCTAATTATATATAAATACACAACACTTTATGTACTATGTCATATAAAAAATTACTCGTTAGAAGCTAATAGTAAATTTCCAGAACAAATTGTGTGTGATGCAGATAAAATGACATCAATAATAAATACTTTTTCTTATATTTTTAAATATTTACTTTTTATATGGATTGGAATTAATTATAATTTTTTATTTTTATTATTCTTTTTTCTTTGTCTCCATAATAATCCTAATAACATAAGACCATTAAAAAAACAATAAAATATTCATATTAAAACTATGTTCCATAATAAAAACTGAAATCCTTTAAGCATATTAATTATTTTAAATTATCGTAAATAAGATTTAATCGTGTCATGAGCTTACCGTCTTCTAGTTTAATTTGACGACACAATACTAATTGCTTTTGTAGCAAGGGTTCCATGTGAGGCATTCCAGTTTTTAACTTAGACTCAATTAGCTCAACTGTGTTTTTAGCTTCTGTTTCAGTCACGTTACCATATATTAAGCACTCCACATGCATTTTGCTGAATAACTTCGGTATAAACCGTTGGAGTCTAGCGACACTTAAATCTACACACGTCAAGAATATTTTTATTATGTCATTAATAAGTGCCTTAATCATGCTTGGAACTAAAAACAATTTTGGAGAAACAAGAAAGATATTTTTGAACAAAAAAGTATTAGTTTTCTTTTACACTTACGAGCAGTAGATTCCAATAATTCATTGCGAGGCCAAGTATGTTCTGACAGTATCTCAAGATAATTAGTTAGAAGATAAGATGAGACTGCATCAAAATTTTTTATGTATCTGATATACTGTAAGACGTTTTATATATAAATATGGTGTTTAAATAAATTAATAAGATTGATTGTATTTATTATACATACATTATCCTTTAGGATTTTAAACCTCTCCGGATTAATCTTCATATATATATAAATCATATATATCTTCATTAAAATTCATTATTTGATCCATAATTTTTTCTAACAGCACACGTTGCTTGTCGTCGTAACCATCTATTGTCAGCTAATAAAACAATTTGTTTTTCTTTTAAATTATATATGCTTTTTTATAAAACATTAAATTAATGCTCATTCATAAAACATTCCGTAAACTTTATTAGAACATTATACAGAAATATAATTGATCATATTTACAAATAACAATAATTATTAATCAATACAATTTTATTAATAATTATTAATAAAAAATAAAATTGATTCCTAAATAAGTAATATTGTTCCCAAATAAAGATGTACATAAAAAATCATATGCTTAAACGTTAATAATATTATTAACAAGTTGAATAATAGTTTATTTAAATAGTAGCCAAACCTATATTTAAATAACATACAATACCGTGTCATTGTTATTATTTGTGTACTCACTGTTATTCCATATTTCGTAGTATCAATTTTCCATTCTAAATTAGCTAAACTAGCTGTATATGTGCATTCATAAAGGGAATCGTAAAATAGTTCAACAAACATATCAATCAAAATGCAACTGAAAGGATCCACACAGGCGAACGGACTATAATTATAAAAAATATATTAGTTTTATGTTACATGACAAAAAATTATATAACACTATTTTGATTTATTATCTTTAAGAAAGTATCTTGAAATAACGATATTTAAAGATATATAAATGTACAATTTTAGATTTATTTTCTTAATGATAACGTTCTTCACAGAGATAATCAATTTATTATTTTAATTTTATACAGTACGTATATTAATATATTATATATATATGTATACTAATCTTATAATTATGATAATTAAACTAATTAATTCACAATAGCAATTTGTGTGAGTTGCCAGAATATCTTGTTTGAAAACATCTCATTGTCAGTAATAAATATTTCATTAGAACAACAATGTATTTCTTACAATCACACTTATACACAACCACGCATACCTAATAAAGTTGAAGATCATTTGCGCTTTCGGTACACAAAATATATCATCCTTTTTATACCAAAGTCTTACAAACGATGTATCCTTTAAAATAATAGGAAATTTTTTTACCTATAAAATTTCACCCATTAATATGTGTAAAAAGTACATCAAAAATACCATCAAAATTAGTGATTCACCATTGGTGGTTAGGGTAAAGGACAATTTTGTATGCAAAAGTAAGCGTGTATAAAACATTCTTTGCATTACAATTTTCTTTTACTTGTATTACAAACTTATTGCTCTGTATTATGTAAATTAATCTCTAAAATCCAGCGTATATTATTGCAAAGTTAATGGAAATACATATATTCAAATAGTACACCATATAATAATTCTCATTATATAAAAAATATGTGCGCGTAAGAATAAAATTTATTTTAAGCTACATCAACATAATATTTTATATTGAATTTTATAATATGGTTTATGCTTCATGGAGATTTTGCTTATTGTTAGCATCACGAAGTGGTGTCCAAGGATTAATATTGAGAAAAATGTTAATTTTAATTACGTTTATTGGTGTCTTGATATCTAACTTGGTCGGTATAAATTCATTCTTAGAAGGTAATTTCAGATCCTCGCTATAACCATCAAGGCTCCACATTTTCAGTGCTTTCTCAGGTATGTTCTCTTTCTTATATTTAATGCCATACCAACTCTCGGTTTCGTTCGTTATACTTTCGAACGCTTTTGCGGCAACGTGAATTATTATATTTTGCGGTGTAAAATATTTCATTATGTCTTCCAACAAATCCTGTCGCCATTCAGGAAAATCTTCTTGCATTGTCATCAAAACGACTTCTTTCATGGGATACTTGTGCAGCAGGGCAGCTGTTGTCCTTACGTCATTATGAGACCACTTAACAGGTTTATAAGTACGAAACATTTTCGCAATATGTCGACGTTCCTATAATGTAAAATTTCCATTTAACTCCATATGTGATGTACAATATTAAAATACAAAGTGTTCGGAAAATTGCAATCCTACAATCCACCGGACATTCTACATAAAACTATATTTCTTTTCATTAATTACATTGCAGATCCATTCGATCGGTCCATTCTCCTTCAGCATATTAATATACTGAAACATTAGTTGAACAATGTCATCACTTATATGCTTATTAAGTCCTTCCTCAGTTAGATCAAATGCAACTCTAAAGAAATTCACGCTTGTTCCCACAGAACAAGCGCTTCGTACAATTATTTTTATGTCGTTGCACCAACCCCTAGCCTTTAAAGCTGATAATAATGAACCTTTTCCTTTGTGTCCAAGTAAATAAGAGATGTATTTGACAGGCTATGTTAACAAACAATATACATAAGCTTCAATTAAAATGTGACATAATGATGTGTCATTATAGGTATGTACTACAATAATAACAATTATGTGTAATCAATTAGAAACAGGCAAAGAGACAAAGAAGTGCAGTCAGAGAGAAAGTGTTATAAGTATATTTTTATATTTCCCGCAACTATATATAGATGTGTAGGTATATAAAATTTTAAAATACAACTGTGTGTATATATTATATATACATATATTAGAGTGTCCGCTAATTTGGCAATTTTTAAAATTTTTATGAGACCCCCTCTAACTTATTAGTCGGTAAAAAAAGAAAAATTTTGAGACTAATATAAGTAAAACATAATACGATGAGTCTAAGGGTGCGCGCATCGACATTGAAAATTCCTATTTAAAATACATTGAGTTTTAACCAAAATTTACCTCTTTTTAATCTTTGCAACGTATCGTGCTTACAGTTTTTTTTTACCTTGGAGACCAATGATAATTATATAAAACTTAACTAATTATATAAAACTTATTTAAGAACGTTAAATAAATAAACTATTGAAAAAACTAAAAACTTTTACATTTTGTCTGAATTAAAGGACTATAACAAATTAGAATAGCTCATAATGTTTTATATCTATTAAAATTTGTAATCGATAAGTTAACAACGCAACTTCAAGCAATAAAAGTAATAAAACAAAAAAATTGACAAATTACAAAAATCTTAAATAATTCTATCTTAGTGTGTGCTTGCGTTTGTTTATTCCCACATTGGGAGCTATTGAAAAAATAACATCTATAATACAGGTTACGTTATATATTTTGTTTTCCCAATAGCTCCTAATAAGAATAAACAAACGCATACGGTGTGTCAATCAAATGTCTACGAGTGAAATTTCAAATGTTATTATGTAATGTGATGACCACACATCGGTCTCCAAGTTTAAATTAAAAAAAAAAAAAAATTTTAAGCACGCTACGTTGCAAAAATTGAAAGAAAGTAAATTTTAGTTAAAACACAATGTATTTTAAATAGGAATTTTCAAAGTCAATGCGCGTACCCTTAGACTTATCGTATTATGTTTTACTTACAATTAGTCTCAAAATTTTCCTCTTTTTACTGACTAAAAAGTTAGAGGGGGTCCCATAAGAATTTTAAAAATTACTAAATTAACGGACACCCCGGGGGACACCCAAATATATATATATATATATATATATATATATATATATATATATATATATGTATATATGTGTGTGTGTATACGGAAAAAGCTGTATATACACACACACACATATTGTATAAATTAATATATTTAATTACAGTAATTCTGCAGAAATAAGGACCACCTTTAGATTTCAATGATTTTGAGATTTGGTATCAAAGTCATCAATTGTTTTTAGTTCCTAGCATGATTAAGGCACTTATAAAGAGTAACCTTTAAAAGGTTTCAGACGGCTATCGTTGTTTATTAAAATATAATTAACAATACAAATTTATGAATAGAATATAATTTTCTGACACTATGTACATATAAGAATGAATTTACACTTTGCCGAGACTTATATCTTTTCTTTCTTTATTCCCATGAGCATCAGAAATATGTAATTTCTCTTTAGCGCATATATTATTAATATAAAGTGGTTCTACATGGGTCTCCAACTTTTCACGCGAAGCTAGGCCGATCCTAACCCATCCCTGCTTACAGGACGAAACGAGGTTTGTTTTTATAGGATTTCACATGGGTTTCCACCTTTCCACACGAATCGAGGTCCACCCCACGCAATCCCATCCTCTGCTTACCCCGGCGAAACAAGATCTGTCATTCTACGGTTCGTGTGGAAAGTACAATAATAGATCTTGTTTTGCTCTGTAAGTAGAGGGCAGGGGGGATGGAATGGACCTTGCTATGCGTGGGAAGTTGGAAATCTATATGTAAAACCATTTTAATAAGATGTGTGCTAAAGAAAAATTCTGGGTGGTAGAGAGGTTCAGGGTTTCCCTACCCCGCTCATACATATATGCTATTTCCTAATACATATTAGCAAATTATGTCCTACAGTGCTGAGAACGACTGGTATATTTCTTAAACTTTTTTTGTTAATAACTTTTCGATGACCGCCGGCTAAAACCCTTTGAATATATATTACATTATATTTGTTGTCACTCATTAATAGCTAGCGTAACACTCGTTAACAGAGTAATGACGTTGATAATATATTTCAAAATTACTGTAATCGGAAAGTGGGTCCCTATCTTTACATAATTACCATAATTATATTTAAATAAACTAAGATAAAATATTGAATATTTGCATAAACTCTATAAAAGTATCAAAAAGTATATTATATGTCCTACCATCCTGTGTTCATTCTTTTCAGGTAAAGAAAACGAAATGCGTAACTCTCTGATATCAGCTGCAGGAACGTAGTACCATATAGTGCCGTATTCTTCATCCTTCAATGGATGTTTAGGACATATAGGAACTTCAACTTCCTTGTTTTGTACACGACGAAAGCATTTTACTACCATATTTTCAAGATCATCTAAACCCTCTAAAAAAAAAATTTATACGTTGATGTAACATATAGATATATAATAAACGCCAGGTAAATGTGCAACAAAAAATTATTATGTCTGTATTCATGGCAAGATATAATTTTTTCAAAAAGACCATAAATATATTGGAAATATATTTTACTTACAAGATTACAATTAGATATTTTACATTTTGATCAATTTTTCTTTTAAATATTGATTATAATATATAATAATATACTGGTTAAAACAAATTTAGAAGACAATTAAAATTTTATGTAGTAATTTATGAAGACCATTATTTCCATATGTTTTTCTTACTTATGTACTGATAAGATTCTATGACAATGTGTAAATATTTAATACAATAACTGATAATAAAATGTGCATTAATTTATTAATTATTATAGTTTCATTTACCTTCATTTATGCACTTATTCCAAAATTTAAATATTTTTATATGTAACAGTATGTATAAAAAGCATTCAAATGTTCTAATCATCAACAGTTCTAAATTATCGACGTACCTTGACCAAGAACACAGAGCGACATAATATTTGCAGAATAACATGTGTTATAAAACTCTTGTAGTTTGCTTTTAATGTCAATGCACCTCTCTTTCGGTATTGTGCTTAATGTTTCTCTATTGCCTGCGCCAAATTTTGAATACGGATGATCTGGTTTCGCAGATAATTTCTCTAATTGATAAAATCGGCTTTCGTGGTCCGTTAAATATCTTTTGTATTCTGAATGTACAGCGCTTATCTCTTTTTCTATCAAAGTCTCATCAAAGAGAGGCGCTATGAAAAACTGCGCAAAACAATGTAAAGCGCCTTCCAAATTCTTCGGATTTATTTTGAAGTAATAATTCGTGTTAAGTAAGCGTGTATGTGCGTTGCGTTCACCGCCATACTGCGACAGGTACTCATGGAAATCATTCTGTTGGGGATATTCTTCTGTTCCCAAGTGTAACATATGCTCGCAGAGGTGCGCTAATCCAGGCAGATCATCGGAGTCGCGCATGGAGCCTATATCATATTTTAGTTAAATAATCTTTGAAATTAATAATGTGACATTAATTATTAAAAACATTAATCTTTATATATATATTTACAAAATTAAGA
Organism: Leptothorax acervorum; assembly: GCA_035220615.1. Lineage (NCBI taxonomy): Eukaryota > Metazoa > Arthropoda > Insecta > Hymenoptera > Formicidae > Leptothorax > Leptothorax acervorum. The sequence continues at coordinate 108,289 of JASTWQ010000459.1, read as the reverse complement.
AATATAACTAAATCTATCCAAAAGAAAATGTAAACAATACATGTAATAGTGTAGAATGACTCACAATCAGAAGAGGAGAATACATAAACTGCACATCAAAACATTGAATTCATATACATACAGCAAATATATAATGTTATTAAGCAGGAATTACAGGTCAAATTACAAAGACCTAGCTGTTAACATTAAAAAATATTAAATGTATTAGACTAATGAAAAATGGTTATTTATCTTTTGACATATATTTTTTTTGTGACAATTTGTAATATATGCACTGAATGACTTTATAAGAAAGTTTACATAAGTATTGTTAGAAACATCAAGTATATACATAGAATAGCGAAATAATATATGATTACCGTTATTAACGTCCAATGAAGCAATACTTTTATCAGCTAATGGATTGCTTATTAAAAGAATTTTTATTTTATTAGTGAGTACTAAGCCTCTGTACGAGTTTTTGTCATAATCTGCATGTTTTATGTCATCGAATCGCTTTTCCACACAATTATGAATCGACATGTTGGTCATCAATGCCACAGATTCGAAAATATTATTTCTAAACGTAAAGAAAATACAAATAAAAACCTAAAGAATGTATAAAATTGCTAATTTATTACATCTATACAATAAGGATGCTGAAAAATATTGTAATTAAAACAAAATTATAACTTTTTAAGAATTACTTGCGCAATAAACTTTTTCGGAAAAATCTCTGAGTCAGAAAGTATTTACTAAGATACTAATAATATCAAATGTTACATAAAAAATTGAACAAAAATATTAAAATATTGCATAACAATGCCAGCAAGGCCGTGTTCGCGAGGCAAGCGCAAGTGCGCGAGCGAATAGAACGCGAGGATTGGAAGAAAAAACGAAAGAGCCAAGCGTCAATCTCGAGTCCCGAATTTGAGTTTTCAATAAATTTAATTGCTAAAATTATTTACATTATACATATATAGTAGAAGCAGGTCGCGAGAACTCGGTCGCAGAATCGCGAGTATCGCGCGAGAACGCGATCATTGCAAAAGGGTCTCCGCGGAACTCTCGACACGTTAAGCACGGATCTATATCCCTCGATCGCATGCTGCGAGAACGGAAATTTGCTAAGTTAAAATCTATATATCAAAAGACTATACTGTTACGCCGTTAGACTGCGAACGAGTAACATGTGCGCGGAGACTCGGGGTTTTAATCTCTCGGTTTTCGAGAAGATTGAGATTCCCGAGTCTTCGCACTCCCTGTTACAATAAATTTTGAACAATATAACAGTTGGCTGCCAGGCAACGGCCGATCAGCTGTTTGAGTCGCGTGTCCTTGTTAACACGCAATGAGCCGATGACACGCGCGTCAGCGGTCGGTCCGCTGTTATTGTCTATTCCTCTGTCTCAAGCGTTGCGAAGAAAAATGCTTGTGATAGAGAAGAAAACTTGCAAAAGAGAGCAAAAAAAAGTAAGCCAAAAATATACGAATTCGGCAAAAAGCCGAATGCTTGGCTGGACCGGCGAGATTATAATTATTTCGCGTAATTTCCAACAGGCCGATCTTTCTGAGAATAAAGAATCTGTTATCTGGAACGTTCCAAGCAAGTAATAATTTTTTAGTTTTTATAAATCCAATAAACGCTAACGGCAAGCATTACCTTTATTAATGGATTTTGAATTTAATATTAATTTTTTATTAATGCATGTTCGCATATAGTCGCGCGCGACTTCGCGGTGAAAGATAGAAATAGTGCGGAACTGAAGAAGTAGGAAAGTTTTGTAAAAACTTACAGTCTCTTCTTGATAAGCGTACAGTCGTACACTATCGTCTGTCCCGGCGGCGGTGGCTGGATTTCGGTAGAAGTCTACTGCAATGGATCCCCCACAGCGGATGTAATCGCACGGTGGAATTATCACAGCGATGATTTCAAGGAAAATATGTAACTCGCGCGCGATCGAACATACGAACCACGCGGACTCTGTAGGTTCAGCGAAGGCAAAGCGGAAAAAGAATCGATTCTTCCTTACACCGAACTGCTTAGACCGAGCTACTCTCGTTAATTCCGCGACTGCGAAATGCGGTCCTAGGCACGTGCGTTTATCAAACCGATCTTCTAGGACTGCGTTCCAAAATTTAACCTTGGTAAGTAAAATCTATAGTTACGTCACACTATAGTATTTTAGTTATCAAGGTTGAATTTTGGAACGCAGCCTAGAGGATTATCGATAATGATCGAGTTGCCGATTTTTGGCTTAAGACAAAGGAATTGCTTCTGGCAGGGAATCTTCTAGAAGGTCGAGAGGCGAATTGTTTATTGCCAATTACAATAAACAATTGAGACAAAGGATTTGTCTTTGCAGCCGATGGATTTCGCGCCTAGTGATTCGCGAGCGCTGCTGATTGGCGCGCGCGCGGCTCAGCGCGTGCCCTTCGCGGTAACGCGCTAATTCTGAATGAGACGGGGGAATTATCAGGAATAAAGTTAAAAATTAATAACTTTTTAATAGGATATTAATGAGACACATTTGTGACCCGACTTCCAAAACAATGCATGAAAATAGCAAAGAACCCCGCACTTTTCTTATGGAAATTGGATTTCTGTGAAATTGGCTGGAATTTTGGAAATAAATAGTTTATGTGATACCGATCGAAAGTCACAATGGGCAAGATTTACAATAATTGACCGACACATTAGCACACCGACACATGTATTACTATTGTAAAAACTTGCGTTTGTGAAAGTTTGAAAGTTGAAAATAATGGTCTGAAGGCTCTTCTAGTTTCTAGCCAAAGTGAATCCAAATACTGAATGTAACTAAAAAAATTATATTTCTGACAATACAAGTAAATTAAAACAAGCAACAAAATTTGCCATCAACACACTGAGAAAAAACCATACTCTTTGTTACCCAATAAAATGTTTGATACTCAGAAACGTGCTTTGAAGCCAATATAAAAGAATACGTATATATTATTTTTTGCCACTCAAAAACATATCCAAAGCTCATCAAAATCGGTGAAGGACAGTTCCATATGTTTCCTTGTAAGTTAAAATGGGACACCCTGTATAATGTTATTAAGCAGCAGGCCAAATTACAAAGACCTAATTGTTAACATTAAAAAATATCTATTAAATATATTAGACTAATGAAAAATGTTTATTTATCTTTCAACTATATATATTTTTGTGACAATTTGTAATATAAGGGTGTTCCTGACCTCACGTATAACCCGTTAATGACAGATTCCTGAGATTATTTGGAGGCAAAAATCCTAATGCCAAAATGTCGAGGCTGCTACAGTATTTGAACTGGAAAGGTTTAAAGTTGACCAATTAACTTGTCTAAATTTCGCGCGCTCAGGGATGTTGCATATCGAAACGGCTCTTCCACACTTCACTCAACTCGATAGAAATATTTGAAATTATTATTTCTTTTATTTTTTCGTGCACTATTCTCAAGACTGACTTCCTAAGTTGTTGTACGAAAACAGGATACATGTCGAATTGCAAAGTATTCATGTAAAGCGTGCCGCGGACAAATGACATTTAATTCTCATAATCGGTACAAAGTATGATGTGCTGCATAAAATGTCGATTAGGAAAAAAGATTTTATTGAGAAAAAAAATACTATAAATACTAACATGTTTTGGAAATAATTTAAAAAATTGTTTTATTAATTTTTTTGAAGAAGTACGTTTTCCAGAATGTAGACAAATAAATTATAATGTAGTTTTGCGATTGCTATATCGCGTGCGAGAAACAGACTTTCTAGAGCCCAACAGACAAATTAATGTTGTCGTTGAACGTTGCATTCATACGATACAGAACGAAAAAGTGGCCTTCCAAACTGTGAACGATACATCGGCTGTCATTGAATGGAAAACCGATCTTGAATTATTGTAGTCTTGCAATTCTACACATAGCAACTGCAAAAAAGATGCGTTAACTTTTATTAAAAGTTTAAACAAAAAATTAATATTATGTACCTATTACAGAAGATGTTCGAAATGTCCACCACCACATTGGATGCACAATCGCGTACGCCGAATCAAACTTTGCTGCGCGTTACGCAGCATTTCTTCCGTCACGGTCGCGAATGCTTCAATCATTCTTCCTTCTAACTCTTCACGACTATCGATACGCTCTCGATATTCGCTCTCTTAAATTTTTAATAAGAGTTAGCGCATCTTTTTTGCAGTTGCTGTGTGTAGAATTGCAAGACTGCAATAATTCAAGATCGGATTCCATTCAATGACAGCCGATGTATCGTTCATCGTTTGGAAGACCACTTCTTCGTTCTGTATCGTACGAATGCAACGTTCAACGACAACATTAATTTGTCTGTTAGACTCTAGAAAGTCTGTTTCTCGCACGCGATACAGCAATAGCAAAACTACATTATAATTTATTTGTCTACATTCTGGAAAACGTACTTCTTCAAAAAAATTAATAAAACAATTTTTTAAATTATTTCCAAACATGTTAGTATTTATAGTATTTTTTTTCTCAATAATATCTTTTTTCCTAATCGACATTTTATGCAGCACATCATACTTTGTACAGATTATGAGAATTAAATGTCATTTGTCCGCGGCACGCTTTATATGAATACTTTGCAATTCGACATGTATCCTGTTTTTGTACAACAATTTAGGAAGTCAGTCTTGAGAATAGTGCACAAAAAAATAAAAGAAATAATAATTTCAAATATTTCTATCAAGTTGAGTGAAGTGTGGAAGAGCCGTTTCGATATGCGACATCCCTGAGCGCGCGAAATTTAGACAAGCTGATTGGTCAACTTTAAACCTTTCCCGTTCAAATACTGTAGCAGCCTCGACATTTTGGCATTAGGATTTTTGCTTCCAAATAATCTCAGGAATCTGTCATTAACGGGTTATACGTGAGGTCTGGAACACCCTACACTGAATAATTTTATAAGAAAGTTTATATATAAGTATTGTTAGAAACATCAAGTATACATAGAATACCAAAATAATATACTATTACCGTTATTAACGTCCAATGAAGCAATACTTATGCTAGTTGATGGATCGCTTATTAAAAGAATTTTCATTTTATTAGGGAGTACTAAGCCTCAGTATGAGTTTTCGTCATAATCTGCAGGTTTTATGTCATCAAATCGTTCTTCCACACAATTATGAATCGACATGTTGGTCATCAATGCCATGTTCAAAAATATTATTTTTAACTGTAAAGAAAATACAAATAAAAACCTAAAGAATGTGTAAAATTGCTAATTTATTATATCTATACAATAAGGATGCTGAAAAATATTGTAACTAAAACAAAATTATAACTTTTTAGGAATTACTTGCACAATAAACTTTTTTGGAAAAATCTCTGAGTCAGAAAGTATTTATTAAGGTACTAATAATATCAAATGTTACATAAAATATTGAATAAAAATATTAAAATATTGCATAACAATGCCAGCAAAGCCGTGTTCGCGAGGCAAGCGCAAGTGCGCGAGCGAATAAATTTCAGTTTTCAATAAATTTAATTGTTAAAATTATTTACATTATGTATAGTAGAAGCAGGTCGCGAAAACTCGGTCGTGGGATCGCGAGTATCGAGAACACGATCGATTGTAAAAGGGTTTCCGCGGAACTCCCGACACGTTAAGCGCGGATCTATATCTCTCGATCGCATGCTGCGAGAACGGAAATTCGCTAATTGTAAGTTTAAATCTATATCAAAAGACTTACTGTTATGCCGTTAGACTGCGAACGAGTGACATGGGCGTGGAGACTCGGGGTTTTAATCTCTCGGTTTTCGAGAAGATTGAGATTCCCGAGTCTTCGCACCTTCCGTTACAATAAATTTTGAACAATATGACAGTTGGCTGACAGGCAACGGCCGATCAGCTGTTTGAGTCGCGTGTCCTTGTTAACACGCGATGAACCGATGACACGCGCGTCAGCGGTTGGTCCGCTGTTATTGTCTATTCCTCTGTCTCAAGCGTTGCGAAGAAAAACGCTCGTAACACTTCTAACTCCTGAAAAAAGTGTTTCCGCACCCATGTTCATATAACATTTTTTCATCCTTTAGGTGTGAGGAATATCTCCCTAAATTTTGGCCCCACCTTTTTAGAACACCCTGTATATCGTATATAATTACCAATACGAGCATATGCCTATAAATTGATGGCGCGTTTTACTTCTTAAAATTTCGTAATTGTGGCCACGGCGCATGCTCGTATTGGTAATTATACGATACGGTAATTATACAGTTTTGTAACAAATGATAATAAATAAAATTATTGTGTAGAAAATAATATTTTTAATTACTTTGTATACACACCTAAGCATAGCATGTACTGAATTACTAAAACATAGAAATATGTAAATAATATGGTATTTACACCAAGTAAAGTTCACTGTATCTACAATATCTACATGTACATGTCAAATTACTTCAGTGAACTTGTATATTTTCTAATACTTTGTCGTTAATAACTATTTAATAAGCAAAGACCGCCGGTTAAGTTATAAGGAAAAGTTACTCGGCGACATGTCCTTAACAACATCTATAAAGATTGGAGCTGGTTCCTCTATACTAAATAATTACCAAAAGGATCAGTATAAAAATGGAATCATTAGGCCTAATCACGGGCCTGTTCGTTTTAGCTTAACTTCTCGCACAGTTAATCTTTTTTCTTTTTTTTAATTCGTGAAAAGAAAACTATACTACGCGATGAATAGAATAGCTCAGTTTCGCTCGTCTGATAATGCACGATTTTACTTTATTATACGATTATCTGACGATAATCGCGAGGAAAATAAATAAGCAATATATATCTTTTTATAATTAAGTTGTTCTGTGCTTTTATCGAATATCATGCAATTAAATGCATTAATTTTGAATAAACTTGACTTTGCATTTTTTTAGTTATATATTGATATTTTATTAAATTAGTTGTTATTTCGAGATTTGATTGAAATTTCATGTGGTGAAAACAGATCAACGATAATACTCGATAATACTCCACCACCCCCATCGTCTTTAATCTGCAGCGGTCCTCTTTTCTTTGGATATGTGCTTTTTATTACTTATTATATTTTTCTTGTCATAAAATGTAAAACTATATACAAAAATGTATAAACTTAAAATTTATATATCAGAATATATAATTTAAATTTTATTTTACAAAAAGTACAAAGTATATACAGAATTATACAATACGTACATATTATACATATAAAGAATTTGCACATAAAAGTTGCTCAAAGCAACAATGTAATTATTAAATTATTACCGGAATTGAAGTAACAATCTTTAAAATCTACGTTATTTAATCGTAACAACATTCGTATTATGTCAGCCGACGACTAACACTTTTTTTAAAAAATTAGGAGTGAAATGATTGTATTTCGTTTGTAGATTATTTATTTTTGTTTGTTAGTCCATAATTAATTTTTAATTAAATGTTTAAAGTGTCAGTCGTTGGCTAACATTATGTGATAGACGTACGGTTGCGGAAAAAATCCCAAGAATTTTCTCTATATGTATATATTTCAAAATGGTAAACAAAAATCAAATGTATAGATATACACATGCGGATATCTTTCCTTCCATTGGTTAACTAAGCAAACGCTAATTTTGCATAATTTAAGACGAAACTGTTGCAATTTAGGACAATGTTCCATAATAACGGAATATTTATCAGCTGTATCAACTTGATACATCCGATAAAGATATAACTCTTTCAAGTTTTTGCACTGCGTTAATAATTCCAAAATGCGATCAGTGAAGATAATACCGTACAAAGAAACTACTTCCAGGCGTTGACAAGAAGAAAGCAATTTGCTCAAACAATTATCAGGTTCGGCGTTTCTGTAACGAAAATCATATAATTGTTATATGTATAGTACTTTAATTGCAAAAAGAAATTACGTTAATTTTTTCAAAGTTCTTGAAATGCAAGAGAAGCAAACACAAACGATAAAAAATACTGATCGGAGGGGTATCAAATTCTCCGGGGACGAAAGATACTAATTAGCTCGAAAGACCAGAGGGAGGGTATCGCGGTCTCCCTCAATGCGAGAAAACGAATGTTGCGACGTGTAAAGCATGCAAAAAACGAAAAGCGACTTATCGCCCGTGCCTCGTTTTCTACTGGATGCAAGTCCTGGTGATTCCTTTGTCTAGGTCTGCGCAACCAGGTAGTAAGCAGGAAAGGCAGGCAGCAAGCAAAGGCAGGAAGCAAAGCAAGCCACCCGAGATGAGAGAATTCGAGATATGTGTAGTAGACTGCGAGACTCTTCGATGTATTCTCAGAGACAACTTGACGATGAGTTTCAATGTGTACTCGACGAGGACTAGACCGTAAGTGCGGGAGCGATTCTGCAACGCGTGTCGCGAGCGAGTGATCTGCTAGTCTGCTCCCTTTTCGACAATTGCTCCCGTCAGTGGATAAACGATAGCCAGCACCGATTAGTGGGTCGCACGAAATATTAATATAACATCAGTACCAATCGCGATCCGCCAACGTCTCGCGCGAAGCGCAAATAATAGAAACTAAATCTAAGCTAAATCTATGCTAATTGATACTAAGAATGCAAGCAAGTTTAACCATGCAACTATAATGTGATATATAGAATCAAACTAAAGAGCGAAATTAACTAACTAGAAAGCTACATGCAATTTATACAAGGCGATGCCCAAACAAATACGATAACATATGTATTTTAAAAGAAAATTAAAAAGCACACACCCACCCAATATTTTGATAAATCAGTTTTCGTAAATTTTTACAGTTAGCGAGGCCGCTAATACCCTGTGTTTCGACTGTAGCGAATGTATTCCGGTGAGGTGAAGAAGAAAGGATTCTGTTACACACTTTTATGGCGTACGTTGTGTTCGACTTTATTTCCGATAATGGCGCTATATCCTTCTTCTCGTTATACACTGTCGCCAACTTAAGTCTAGTGTCTATAATAGTGACAATGTCTAGGGAGACTATTGCCCAATGAGGATCTGTAGAGATCCAACATCCTGCCCCCCTTGGAAAGCGTAAGATTTACAATATGATATGATAATAAACAAAAAACTTATAAAAAAAGAAAATCGCATATGTAAAAAACGCATGTTTTCCAAACGAAGTGGTACAAACTAAAAGCTCCTTTTTTTATCTCGCAAATACAATATATAATGTAACGCACAATATAATATATAACGCATATAAATACTTAACTTATAAAATTATATTAAAGGGTTGACTTTATGTGATTACATTCTCTTCGATAGGCAGGATACATATTTTGGATAACGCTCGTTTTGTCGTTCCTTGTTTTGTACGTACCGTGACTACTCGAGTAAGATTATCAGGGCCTGGATGTACAGTTATTATTCGACCCAAAGGCCATGACATTGGAGGGGTGTTTTCATTTTTAATAAGCACCATTGTGCCTTCTTTAATATTTGTCGTATTCAGAAATTTCCACTTGACGCGTTGCTGGAGCTGAGCTATGTACTCTTTTGACCATCGTGTCCAGAAGTTTTGCTTAATTTGTGTGAGCAACTGGTACCTTGTTAAACGGTTTGTGGGTAATTTACTCACGTCGTGCTCCGGAATCGCGTTAAGTGGTTCACCTATGAGAAAATGACCGGGGGTCAGTGCTTGCAAATCCGCAGGGTCATTAGAAATAGGCGTGAGAGGCCTCGAATTTAGGCAAGCTTCTATTTGCGTTAAAATCGTGTATAATTCTTCGAAATATAATATGTTTGTGCCGATAATCTTTCGCATGTGATTTTTCGCTAACTTAACTGATGATTCCCATAATCCACCCATGTGCGGAGCATAAGGGGGGATAAATTTCCATTCTATAAATTGTTCCGCTAGGAATTCGTGTATTTGTGTCTGTGTAGACTGTTTGAGCAAATGATTTTTTAGTTCCATTAAGTGGTTGTTGGCGCCTGTGAAAGTGGTACCATTGTCGGAGTATAAAATAGCGCACTTTCCTCTGCGAGAGATGAAGCGTTTTATCGCGTTGAGAAATGATACGGTACTTAAATCAGATACCAATTCAAGGTGTATTGCCTTTGTCGCTAGGCATACAAACAAGGCTAGATACGCTTTACCGGTTTTGTTTCGCGAGATTTTTATACTGAACGGGCCGGCGTAATCTACTCCCGTATTTAGAAATGGCCTAGCCGGTGTCACGCGGACTGAGGGCAAACTTCCCATTAGCTGATTTGCTATTACAGGTTTCGTACGAAAGCAAACAATACAATTTCTTAAAGTACGACGTATCGTGTTCCTACCATCTAACGGCCAATAATTTTCGCGCATGGTGGCTAAAATTAATTGAGGACCTGCATGCAAGTTTTTATAATGAGTGTCCTTAACTATTAAATGTGTAAGATGGTTTTTGCTCGGTAAAATGATTGGATGCTTTTGCGCGTATTCTATTGGTGCGCGATGGAGCCTTCCCCCCACACGAATGAGACCATCAGAATCTAAAAAGGGATGCAATGTTAATAGTTTGCTTTTGGAATCTAACTGCGACTGCTTATGGAGATCATGTAATTCTTCTGGGAATTCGTTTGCTTGGCAGATTTTAATAATCGCAATTATTGCCTTGTTGATTTCGTTAACTGTTAGAGCTCCAGTTGTTTTGATGGTATCCTTTGAGACATTACTCTTGAAACGTAAGCAGTATGCTATTACACGTTTTACTCTTGTGAATGACGAAAATCTTTCAATGATTGTGGAATCCCGTGTAGCTGAGTGGTGCGTTAATAGTTTTGTAGCACGAAATTCAGGTAAGTCTTTCGTTGTGTTTTTGCACTCGTACGGAAGTAACACAGTGTCATGATGAAGGAATGTGGGTCCTTCCCACCATATACTTGTAGATTTTAGCTTTTCAGGATTGATTCCTCTCGACAACGGATCCGCTGGATTGTCTTGTGATTTTATGTGATGCCATTGTACTTTACTCGCGACGCGGTGGATACTTGCCACCCTATTAGCTACAAATGTGTTCCACTTGTTTGATTCGTGACTGATCCATGCTAGTGCTATTTGGGAATCGCTCCAATAATGTACTTCATCTAAACTGATATCTAGTGCCTGAATGACCTTTTCACCTAAATTTGCTAGTAGAAGGGCGCCACACAATTCCAACTTAGGCAAAGATATCTTTTTCATGGGTGCTACGCGCGATTTGGCACATAACAGTTTTATAGTGTATTTAGAGTCGGATGAAATGCTGCGTAGATATAAACAAGCGCCGTAGGCATTTTCTGAGGCATCGCAGAAACCATGTAACTCAATTTTGACTGTATTGTCACTTGTCACTCTTCTAGGAATGCTGATGCCCTCCAGACAAGCAATGTTTGATCTCCATTGTGTCCACAATTTATGTATTTCGTCGTTTACGATGTCATCCCAACCGCTTTTTAGCTGCCACAAACGCTGCATAATTATCTTGGCCTTTACCGTTACTGGCCCTAACCATCCGAGGGGGTCATAAATTTGCGCAATGTTAGCTAATATGTGACGCTTTGTGACCTTCTGCTGACTTTCTAATTTTAGTTTGTAATAAAATGTATCTGTAGCCGTGTTCCACCATAGTCCTAGTACCTTTGTGGCTTCGCCAAGCATGACTGTAGCTCCATTGCTGGGTTGATCACCAACTCCTGGAACATTGGACTTCCATTTCCTGAGCTCGAATTTTGCGCTGGCAAGTATGCTTGTAACGTCCTGTTTCAGTTGCTTTAATTCTTCCACGGTATTGGCCCCAGTCAGTAAGTCGTCCACGTAAAAATCTTTGAGTATGACTTTAGCGGCTTTCGGGTACTTCTTCTGCCTTTGTTTCGCTGTTTCTTGGAGGCTTCTGACGGCCAGAAATGAAGAACTTCCCATCCCATATGTAACTGTGATGAGAATATATATCTTAATTGGTTCCTCGGGGCTCCATCGCCAGAGTATGCGCTGCAAATTAAAGTGAATTTTAGCTATCTTTATTTGGCGATACATTTTAGTGACGTCAGCCGACGCTGCGTACTTATGTGTACGTAAACGTGTTATGATATTATCTAGATCATCTTGTGTATTTGGTCCGACCATGAGTAGATCGTTCAGCGATTTTCCTGATGACGTTTTGCACGATGCGTCGAAGACGACCCTTAACTTAGTAGTAGTACTATCTTCTTTTACAACCGCATGATGCGGAATATAATACGAAGGTTCGTGATTCTCCTCGTGATATGGTACCTCTTGCATATGGTTCAAACTTAAGTACTCACGCATAAAATCGTGGTATTGATGCTTCAAATCGATTTGTTTCTCTAGCCTTCGTTCTAAGGCTTTCAGTCTTTTTTCGGCTATGGAATAAGATTCACCTAGCTCATGAATGTCACCCTTTAATGGCAATTCAACAATAAAGCGGCCTTCCTCATCTCTGGAGTGAGTAGCGACAAAGTGAGCTTCGCAACTGTCTTCTTCATTAGAAAGCTGCGTCTTCTGATGTATCTCTTCTAACTCCCAAAATTTTTCCAGCTGGTGGCTGAGCCTCAAATTTGCAGAAACGCCGCAATGTGTTTTATGCTTCGGTGGAACTTCGTTTGATTGCACGCGACCTGATATAATCCATCCGAGCAAAGTTTCTTGCAATATAAGTGCTTGCCCTGGTGGTCGTATTTGACGGTTACATATTAGCTCCCAAAAAATAGAAGCACCTATTAAGATGTCTATGTTTCCTGGAGTGTGAAATTCAGGATCAGCCAGCTGAATGTCGGGAGGAATTTCTAAGGCTCTCTTGTTCAATTCTGCCGTTGGCAAACGCTCAGTAATATTATTAATAACTACAAAGGGAAGTTTAGTTTGAAACGCGCTTATTCGTGACTTAATTGTTGTATATATTTGCCGGGCAGCATTTATGGAAGAACTACTAATGCCTACAATAGTCGTATCAATGGCTTCGGGTTTTAAGTTCAGTACTTTGCTACAATCCTTCGTAATAAAATTGGATTGTGACCCGCTATCGAGAAGAGCACGGCACTCGTGTAGGGCTCCGTGACAATCACGCACCAATATAACAGCTGTGGAAAGTAAAACTTGATGTGTTTTTTGAGCGCTACAATGGTTAACCGAAACTGAGGTTGTGTCTGAGCTCGAAGCAATAGCAAGTTGAGCTTGCGTTTTATTAGTAACTACGGAGGCTGATTTATCTTCTATCTTAGAACTTGTATCTTTACTGCTTGATGCTTGTGTATCTGAAGAGTTAGGTATATGCAATAACGTGTTATGATAGCCCTTGCATTGCTTGCAATTGGGGGCTTTGCAATTTCGCCCGTGAAAAACCTTAAGGCACTTAATACATAAGCGTTTTCTTTTGACTTCGGAATTTCTGTCAGCAATTGACATTCCGCGAAGTACATTACACTCGTGTGTTTTATGATTATCAGAACATATTGAGCATGACAATGTATTTGAAGCAACGTATGCTTGCGACGTGTTTTTGATTTGCCCTTGTGTTTTGGTATTGCTTCGATTATCGCTATAAGTTTGAAAATTACGATTGGCACGACTCACTGATTCTAGAAAGGTACTACGACTGGTAAGAAACTCTAAAAATTCTGTTAAAGTAGGAAATTCATCTATGGTAGATCTTTTCAGCTCCCACTCTCTTCGAGATCCCTTATCAATCTTAGGCAGAATCAAGTGAATCAACAAGGTACCCCAGTCCTCTACCGGCTGACCCAATTTCGTTAAAGTTTGCGTGCTTTGCGACACGGCGTCTATTAAAGATCTGAGATCTATATAGGATTCCTTGTTAATAAACGGTAGATCGATTAGAGTTTGAATAAGATATTGTACTATAAGCTTTTTATTTTCATATCTTTGCTTTAACAACCGCCATGCTATCTCGTAATTATCATTAGTTATTTCCAGAGCTGTTATTACCTTTGCAGCTTTACCAGTTATTGTGCTTCTTAAATAATGTAATTTTTGAACTGGAGATAGGGCAGCATTAGATGCAATAAGAGATTCGAACAAGTCTCGAAACGGTATCCACCGTTCGTAATTTCCATCGAATTTAGGAAGATCTATATTGGGCAACTTTACGATAGGTCGAAACGCTAGTGGCTCAGCCGGCAGTAATCCTGGCTGTACATTACCTGCTGGAACAGCTTGATCTCCGATTGACAGATTTCGAGCCTTGCTAATTAGCTCGTGATAAGAATCCTCGAAGTTGGTTCGCTGCGCAAATTGATCGGGCGTGTCGTCTAAATCTTCAATTTTACCTTGAATCGCATCATATTCAGTCCACAATGCTTCAGCTTTTTCTATTCTGCTGACTAGTTCCATACGCTTGTGTGGATCTGTTTGAATTGCTGTGATAAAAGTTCCAAAAGCAGTGAGTTTTGCCTTTACTCTACCTCTTTGTTTAATTAATTGCTGTAATTCGGCCATAGTAAACTTAATATTCTATTAATATATACTTAATATTCTACTAAGATAATATATTTAATTGCAAGTACTGACCCCAAATATTGACTTCTCTTCATTTATTGCACGCAGTGCTAGATGCTTAATTATACTTATTGATACACGTGTGCTGTGACGACGATGACTGGCTGGCGATTCCTTTTATCCATGTCCGCGATGCCAAGTCCAGTAGTGGCTCACCAGGAGGGCAGCGATGCGTCGTCTTACAGCTCAGCGGGAACAGCGATGTCTCGCCTGGGAGCGAGAGAGAGGCAGCTGTACGTCGTCTTCTTGACGATGGAGGACAGCGATGGCTCGCTGCTCAGAATCCGCAGGAACAGCGTATCTCGCCTGAGAGCGAGAGAGGAAGAGGGTTATGTGTCGTCTTCTCGACAATGGCGGACAGCGGTAGCTCGCTGCGCACTGCTTAAATGGCGGCGTCTCGCCTGAGAGCGAGATGGAGGCGTCTTGCTTTAGAGCGAGAGAGAGAGGCTGTGCGTCGTCTTCTTGACGATGGCGGACAGCGGTAGCTCGCGGCTCGGAATCCGCGGTAACGGCAATGTCTCACGAGAGCGAGAGAGAGAAAGAGCCGGCCGCACGTCGTCTTGTCGACGAGGGAGGGCAGCGGTGGCTCGCGGCTCGGAATCCGCGGGAACGGCGTTGTCTTACGTGAGCGAGAGAGAGAGCCGGCTGCACGTCGTCTTCTCGACGAGGGAGGGCAGCGGTGACTCGCAGCTAGGCGGGAACAGCGATGCCTCGCGTGAGCGAGAGAGAGCCGGCCGCACGTCGTCTTCTCGACGAGGGAGGACAGCGGTGGTTCGCTGCTCGTACAGAAAGATAGGGCCGCTTGTACTTCGTCTTCTGACGGGGGGGTACAGCGGCAGCTCGCTTGTCTTCTTTTCGGAAAGCGGCTTCAGAATATTCACACTCTTGGATATTGACGCCAAAATCCTCGCTGTATTACTTCTTCCTTCAATCCGGCTCGAAGGACCAATGTTTCGACTGTAGCGAATGTATTCCGGTGAGGTGAAGAAGAAAGGATTCTGTTACACACTTTTATGGCGTACGTTGTGTTCGACTTTATTTCCGATAATGGCGCTATATCCTTCTTCTCGTTATACACTGTCGCCAACTTAAGTCTAGTGTCTATAATAGTGACAATGTCTAGGGAGACTATTGCCCAATGAGGATCTGTAGAGATCCAACACCCTGCAATATAAATCCACCTGTATTTTTTAAATATATTGCTTCCAAGTCCGGGCATGCTCTTCCCAACTCTGCTGTAATTACGTCTAGGTCTAAGTTCACAGCTATTACAGGTGCCAAATGTAATTTACGCATCCGTTGATTTTTTTGCAATATTTTGCAAAGAGGTTCAGTGTGTATTTTCGTATAACTAAGGTTTAAATTTTCCAAACTGTTCAGCTCCTCCAGATACGCAAATCCATCGTCGTCTATGCGATCACACAAATTTAGATCCAATTCTAAGAAGAATATGTATTAATTATATGCAATTTACCCATATATAATCTTGACAATTATATATTTTGTTTATTTATATGTACTTTTCAAATTTTTGCATATCTCTGAAATATTCAGTAATGCAATATTGTTTATATTATAGCAGCTATCTAATTTATGTGCGTTAAACGCCTGCCGCAATTATGAAGAAATGTTACGAAGTCCGTAATATCAAACATGCTATTTGTAAGATTTAACTGTTTCAAATATTTACAACTATGTCTAAAGTAAAAAAATACATCTTTGTGAATAATCAGGTTTACATATGACATGTTCAAACTTGTATAGAGTTCAAAATCCCGTGTTAAATTATTGAAGCGTTTATTTATTTGATTCATGCGGCGTAACGTCAAAAAATCCAAGAATTTTAATATTCTTAGCAGTATTTCATCCTGCAAAGATAATATATAAAACATTAATACACCAGATGACATTCCAATAAATATTATTATGAGTAAGAGACTTCTTAGAATACTTTACAGGAAGCGCAGATAAACTGCAATGTGGCTTGGATTCATCCGAAGAGGGTTTCACACTCAATGCATTATTCGAATCACTTTTCGATGAAGGACAACGCGCAAATCTCTTATAGGATGTCATATTTTTTTCCTAAAAAAGAGAAAAAAAATATGGAGATTAATAATTTTTTCTTTTGTAGCATATATGCTAAAATACATTATAATATTATATATTTATAATTATAGAGTGTAAAGATTATATAATCCAAGTTTAACTTGCTTTCGTTTATATTGTTAGTATTGAAATTTTTGTCTGCAGCATGTGTAGGTATGTGACACGTAAACTACAGATTTTTAACACTAGCAATGAATATTAGAACGCAGTCCTTGTAGAAAAAGATTTTAATTATCAAAACAAATCTTGTTATACAGAGAATTATATACACAAGAGGTATCCAATTTCAAATTACTACAATAATTTTCACTAAAGGCCAGTTTTTTAATAACGATTTAAACTAAGTTCAGTTAAACTCAGTTAACTTATAATTTTATTGAAAAAGTTGGAAAAGCAACCTTATCGTGATTTTCAGAGAGGCTCCCTACATCAAGTAAATGTTATTATCTTATGTGTCCATTAAAACCAAGCCACGACCCAACAACTCGCATTGTAGACCCCGCAATAATCCATATGCAGATCATTAATCCTTAAACATCCCTTTAAAGGGAATCCACCTCTTGATCGAGGTATATATACGCTGGACGAAGGTTGGACCGGGTTTGAACCACGGACCTTTAATTTCAGTTAATTTAGTTGCTAATCACTCGCGTAGGCACCGGAGCCACGCCATGGCCGGCCCACGTGGCCCACGCGGGCCACGCGTCATCCCAAAAAATCAAAAAAGGTCAATGGGGTTATGTTGAGATATTTTCTTCGCCCGTGATCGATATAACTTTCCGTAATGCAGAATTAATCGTCATTTCTCTTTCATTTTTATTTTCTTTATTTTTATTTTATTTTTTCCTTTAATAATAAAACCTACCATAAAGTGGCTATTGTAATCGGCTAATTTTTACGTGGAAGATTAATTTATGTGAAATTTTTCATTTTTATTAGAATTTTTCACTTCTTTATGAGTTCACACTAGGGACAAAGATACATGATCGACCCCCTAAATAGGTATTATAGTATTTTGTTTACAGTAGTAACAAATGTGTAACAGTAATAGTGTTTATATAGTTGAACATCGGACTAAAAATATCTTAGTTGGACACATTTTGCGTATTTCAACAAATTTTTCAACACATTTTGCGTATTTCAACAAATTTCTCTTCAGTGTGGCTAAAATCTTAAAATTACTTGAAATCCGATTTTTATATAAGTATCTACTGTTCTAATCTTAATGGTATATTTACACACAACGCAAAAATACAATGCAATTTATGAAAAACGCTGTTAGGCACCTAGTATTCTAAATCAAAATATTCAATATGCCTGTTCGATATATATATGATATACTTGTAGTGTACCTTAATTAAAAAATAAATACGTACCTTGTTTTAATTACTATATGTTTATATATAAAATCCTCCTTGTTTAAAGTATAATATAAAGATTTATATAAAGATATTTTCGTCGACAAGCAAAATATATCCCAGCTACCTTATAGCTCGACAGCTAGCAAAGAAATGGTACGAGAGCACGTGGGAAGATTAAATAAGGATGCAATCCTACGTGGAAGAAAAGACGGAATGAAAAAGAAGCACAGTGGAGTGGGAGGTAACCAATCGGAACGTTTATCCAAAGGACATAAAGGTACTATTTTATGGCGCAGCGTGCTGCCGTAGCAGATTGCTGCTATTTGTTGAAAATTTTGTTTTGCTTCATCGTTGTGAAGTTCAACTGAACGAACACCAAAGCAGCACAGCTGAAAACGAACATGCAACCTATTAATTTCGGTTACAATAAGTAGTCATAATTATTTCAATTATTTCTAATAAAAGAATAATCCTGTCGGGACACATAGCTCTGTCATAACCAAAAAATGGTATTAAATGAGATATAAGAATATATTTATTGTTATTAAATTTTGGTCAAGTGACTGATTTGCTGCTGCAGCATGCTGCATATGAAGAGGCACCTTAAGGGTCTGAACCTGGTTCTGGGGCCTGGGACCTTATTCTCGAAAAATATTGCAGTTATGAATAATCACACATTGACTACGTTTACACGGCTTCTAACTTCGACTTAGTAACGCTGATGTTATAACTCCTACTTAAGGTGAGTTGCGTTTACACGTTTAGGCTTATCTTACTCCCACCAAGCTGAAATAGCTTAACAACTTTCGAATGAAGTGAGTGAAGGATTTTCATTAGTACCAATATAACGGTGCGCTTAGATGGGAGCGTCGAGCATCGAGCGTCAAGTGTCAAACATGCACGCAGCACCCTTGCGCAGATGTCTAAACGTGCAGATTGTAGCTTCTTGACGCTAATTCTAGTCTGTAGCCACTTTGCAAACAATGGAGATTAAGATGTTTAATTTTTACGGTTGGCATTATCGCCATCGTTACACTGCTGCCGTTTACACGTTCTTTTTAAGTCGACGTAGTAACTCTAAGCCTCTTCACCAAACGACTTTGAGTTACTACATCGATGTAATAACTTCGCCGTAAAAGAGCGTTTACACGACATCTAACGTCAGCAGTTATAACATCGATGTTGTAACTTTGGCGTAAATCGGGCCGTGTAAACGTAGTCATTGCTGCAACCAATACAGCACTTGCAGACAAAGGAATATCGTTCAACTCCTCTAAGAACGAGTGCAAATTCATGAAGGACGGCGTTGTCAAGGCTCGTGGTGTTTGGGCCGGTCAATTGTTCAAGATGATGATCCGAATCAAGCATCCGGAGACTCGGGGTGAGGTAAATGTGTCATCAAAGGATATTTTGCACATTTGGCACGAGAAGCTGGGACACCAAAACAAACGACACGTGAAGAAGCTACTCAAGAGGAACGCGAAATTGACTTCGTGGAGGATGAGCAGTTTTGCGGAGCTTGTGTGGAAGGCAAGCAGCATCGAAGCAGTTTTCGTGAGCGTCAACAGCGTGCCACAGAACCTGGCGAGATTATACATGCTGATTTGTGCGGTCCGATGGAATGTGCATCTCTGGGAGGATCAAAGTACTTCGTATGTTTCACATGCGATTTCTCTAGATTACGCATGGTTTACTTCCTCAAGGAAGAATTGGAAACTGCAGGAAAGATTGCTGAGATGCTGCAAGTCATCAAGAATCAACGTGGGCGACCGATAAAGATTTTCCAGTGCGACGGTGGCACGGAGTTCGACAACACTGAAGTGCGAAAACTATTGACGTCAAACGGAGTAACGCTGGCTATCACGAACCCATACACCCCACAACAAAACGGTTGTGCTGAACGGACTAACAGAACCGTGGTGGAACTTGCTCAAACGATGCTTCTGGCGAAAAACTTGCCTAAGTTTTTGTGGGCTGAAGCAGTAAATGCTGCGGTTTATACTTTAAACCGGACCGGACCAAGCAGCATTGATGGAAAAACGCCGTAAGAGCTGTTTACGGGGAAGAGCATTCACCTGGAAAGGTTTCATGTGTTTGGCACCGGATGCTACGTGCATATACCAAAAGAAAAGCGCAAAAAGTGGGACAAGAAAGGAAAACGCGGCGTGTTTGTCGGATACTCTGACAACATGGACGGCTTTCGTGTATGGCTCAAGTCAGAGAACCGTATAGTTCGGAGTAAGGATGTCGTGTTTGAGCTAGAAACCGCGGGAAAACTGTTGACTCTGTTTCCTGGTGAAACGAACGATGATGCGCAAACCGAGGAACAGAAAAGTGAATCCGATTCGGTTAAGTCATCGCCTGAGTCATCGCCGGAATTACCAGCACCATATTTGTCGGAAAAGCAGACATGGGAGACTCCAGCGTCTTCCACGGCAGGACGGCAACTGCGAGATCGACAAAACTTACAGGCACCAAAGCGTCTGATAGAAATGATGATTGCTGAAGTAGATGAGCCGAGGAATTATAGCGAGGCAATGAAGTCAGCGGAAAAAGCGCACTGGATATCAGCGATGGAGGAGGAGATGACTTCGTTGGAAGAAAATTCGACGTGGGACTTGGTCGAACTGCCGGCAGGCCGCAAGGCTATTACGAACCGTTGGATCTATCGAGTAAAACGCGACGTTAATGGAAAAATCATTCGATACAAGGCACGTTTGGTCGTTCGAGGATTCAATCAACGTGAAGGGATCAATTACAACGAGACCTTCAGCCCTGTTGTACGCTACGATACTATTCGGGCGGTGATAAGTATTGCTGCAAATGAGAACTTGGAACTGGAGCAATTTGACGTCAAAACAGCGTTTTTGAACGGCGTGATCGAAGAGGAGATTTATATGCAACAGCCTGAAGGATATGAGGACGGCAGCCAGCGTGTATGTAAACTGCGGAGAAGCCTGTATGGTTTAAAACAGTCCCCGAGACGCTGGAACGAGCGACTCAAAGAAGTCATGTTTTCTTTTGAATTACAAAAGAGTGCTGCAGACCCGTGTTTATTCTATCGTGACTCCGATGACGACAAACTAATTGTAGGGGTTTACGTCGACGACCGTTTGGTTGCTGCCAAGAAGAAAACTACCATCAAGAAATTTCTGAGCAGATTGAAGGCGGAATTTAGAATAACGGCTGAGCCAGCCGGATGTTTTCTGAACGTCTTGATCGATCGTCTTGACGACGGTTCAATAGTTATTAGCCAGAAGAAATATACTGAGAACATCCTTCGACGTTTCAACATGGAAAATGCGAATTCGGTTTCGACTCCCATCGAGAGGTGTCAACTGACAGAAGAAATGGCAGATGCAGAGATTACAAATGCTCCATATCGAGAGGCAGTGGGATGCCTGATATATCTGGCAGTGGCCACGCGACCGGACATCGCGTTCGCTGTGGGTTACGCATCACAATTTCTTGAGAAGCTTAAGGAACAACATTGGGCCATGGTCAAGCGTATTCTGAAATACCTCAAGGGCACGACTACAATGGGCATTCAGTATAAAGCTTCTGGAGTGGCCGGTGAACTGGAGTCTTACAGCGACGCCGACTACGCAAGTGACGAAACTACGCGACGCTCGGTCAGTGGCATGGTCTTCAAGTTCAGCGGAGGAGCTATCGTCTAGGCGAGTAAGCGGCAGCAGAGTGTTGCCTTATCTACTACGGAGGCGAAATACGTAGCCGCCTGCGAAGCTGCGAATGATGCTGTATGGCTGAGTCGGTTATTCAACGAGATTTCGCCATTGAAAACCGTGCCTCTACTTCTGGTGGACAACGCTAGTGCTATCAAGCTAGCGAAAAATCCAACCTTCCATAAGCGTTCTAAGCACATAGATGTACGTGCTCATTTTGTGCGTGAAAGGGTTCAAAACGGCGAGCTGAAGATTGGGCACATTCCAAGCGGAGAGCAAGTCGCAGACATCTTGACAAAACCGATTCCGCGCGTACAATTTCAAAGGTTGCGTAAAAAGTTTGGCATGATTGAACACTAACTGTGGACTTTAGTTATATAGACTCTAAGATTTATTATTCTTAATATTATTCATGCTCTGTAGAAGAGGAAAGTTAATATTATTCATATTCTAAATCCTTGTTGTGGAAGAGGAAAAATTTTAAGTTTGAGGGGAAGTGTTAGAGTAAACGTTCAAATTTCCCTCTAGTTATCTCTAGTGTGCTAGTATTTCTATCTTATGTATTTAGTTTATGTTCACGACGTTATTTAGTTCCTAAAGTAGTTGGTAATTCGTACTGCTACATTGTTAACTTTTTCGAAGTTGGCTATACTGAGCGCGCAGTTCTGTTCACTAATATATACTTTTTCTACGTCTAGTTGAGATACGTTTTTCACTCGGTTTACTTTATATAATAAAAGTTCATATTGATGATTGTATTCCATTCTCTGTTCTTGTAATTATACCACGCATCATCAACATATACACGGTAAACTATGTAGCGAATAAGGAGCTGAGTAAGAAGAATGGAAAGGTTTTTGCATTCTTTGTTGATGTTAGGGCAGCTTTCGATAAAGTGGATGGAAAGAAATTGAATAAAATAATGAAGAAGATAGGAATTGAAGATAACTTGAGACGAAGAATAATGGAAACATACAAAGAAACAAAAAATATAGTGAAGATAAGGGATAAGAAAACAGAGAAATTTTGAACAGAAAAGGGCCTAAGACAAGGATGCCCGTTGAGCCCGAACCTATTCAATGTATATATTATGGATTTAGAGGAGGAAACGGAAAATGGACAAGCAGGAGGACTTGTGATAGGGAATAAAAAATTCTGGACAATATCATATGCGGATGACGTGGTTTTAATGGCGACGAGAGAGGCAGAATTGAAGGAAATGATGGAAGTTTAAGAAGTATTTGGAAAGAAAGGGTTTGAGTTTGAGTCCAGAAAAATCGAAAATAATGGTATTCGAGAAAGCTAGGGGAAGAAGGAAGAAAAGGGAGTGGAAATTGGAAGAGAAGAATACATAGAGGAGGTCAAAGAAGTAAAGTATTTTGGATATATACTACAGAAAAATGGAGGAGCGGAAAATCATATAAAAAATAGGCTGAAAGAAGGTACAATAGCGATTAAGAGGATATGGAGCATAGGAGAGGAAATATTTAAAGAAGATTTTAAAAGAAGGATGAAAATGTTCGAGTCACTGGTAGAGAGCGTAGTATTATATGGAGCTGAGATATAAAGGTGGATATACGAGGGTAGATTAGATGTGATAAAAAGAAGGTATGTTAAATGGATTTTAGGATCGGATAGAAGAACCCCGAATTATATAATATCAGAAGAAGCCAAAATAAAGGAAATAAAAATGAGGGAAATAAGGAGGGCTGTGAAGTATGAGGAGAAGGCGAGACAGAAAAGAAAATAGTTCAGGCATGCATAAACGATCTAGATAGGAGAAGGTCAAGGAAAGAGGAAAGTAATTAGGAGTAGAAAAGAAGGGAACTGCTAGAGAGGGCAGGAATGGAGAAGGAGTAGCTGAAGAGAGAAATGGAAACTGAGAACCAGGAGGCGGCAAAGAATTTCGTAAAGAGAATAGAGGAAAAGGAAAAGAAGGAGAGACAGATAAAGATAAACGAGTCAAGATACAATAGTAACTATAAAGAGATCTTAACAGAGAAGTTACCAAAGTATTTACTCGGAAAGAAGAAGAGGAGGGATAGAATGTTGATAGCCAGATACAGATGCGGGAGTGAGGTAAAAGGTAGTCAACATTGGAGAGAGGAAGAGGATAGGAAATGTAGAATATGCCAAAGAGAAGAAAAGAATATAGAACATATACTAAAGGAATGCGAAGCGACAAAATGCGAGATACAGATAGAAGAATTTTTCAGGAAAAGAAGGAAAAGGATTAGAAGTAATTAAATGGATAGGAAATGTTAGAAAAAAGGCAGAGAATAGGGAAATGATAGAGGGAGAGGAGTAGGAGGAGAAATTGGAGGATGGTTATGGGAGTTAGTTAGGATGATCCAAGTAATGTATGGTATATATATGTTTGTAAGGTCGCCCAATGGCCAGGATTGATGGAGATTAAAGGAATAGATTGTAAAGGTTTTGGGATCGTTTCCTGCAAAAACGCCTTTCGAAACGCCCGTGAAGTGTATAAAATAAACAAAACAATATATATACATATAGGCCGTATTAAGACGTTGGAGAGCCTTAGGTTTAACGGTAGCTCCTAGAAAGGTCCTCGGTTTTACTACGGCCTTATCGTTAGCACCGGCCGATGAGTTTGAAAGAGGAAATAATTCAAGAGGAAGCCGATATTATATCGACAAGATATCCGGTTTTATTACAATTCACTATTTATTTGAGACGTACTTGGCTTCCTTTAAAGCAAGAAATTTCTGTATTTGGTGTGGCAATACGGACAAACAATTTTGTGGAAATTTTCCATAATATGATTTTTCACAAATTTGGTGGAATTTTTCCTTATATTTGGCAATTCCTTTGTACGTATATTGTTTATTACTTCTAAGTCCCATGCGCATCGCATTAATTAATGTGTTTCAATAATATGACTTGTGTATCTTTTTGCAGACAGTTTAGATGACTTAATAATCGATCAAGAGATAATATTGTAAGGTTGACAGAAGGGCTTAGCGTAAAGAGAACACGCGTTCAATATAACATAATGCGTGATAAACGCATTGCAGAGACATAAGCCTTTTTAAATTCGGGAAGGTAAATCAAACTTCCTCTTTAAGTAGTTTTAAAAGAAAAAGAAGCAGTGTTTTTTATACACGGCCTTATTATTATTTCTTGAGTCTTATATGTTAAATTAATATATAAGTTTGCAACACGTTTATACATATATTACAACTTATACATATATTATATATATATATATATATATATATATACACATATATATTGTATATATTTAATATGTAATATTAAATATGTGGTAAATGTACCGATCTTGAGACGTACTTGATAAGAGGAGCATTCCCCGATGACCTTGACCTTGACATATGTTGTCAAGGTCATGACCCTGAGTGACCTTATATAAAAGTTTTTAGCCGTCGCTCGTTGT
Organism: Leptothorax acervorum; assembly: GCA_035220615.1. Classification (NCBI taxonomy): domain Eukaryota; kingdom Metazoa; phylum Arthropoda; class Insecta; order Hymenoptera; family Formicidae; genus Leptothorax; species Leptothorax acervorum. Next base: position 83,231 of record JASTWQ010000459.1, on the reverse strand, counting down.
TTATTAAAAAGTTATTAACAAAAAAATTTGACAAATATAGCAGTTATTTTGAGTACTAAAAGACATGAACGACTAATATGTATTTGGAAATAATACATGTATGAACGAAGGAATGTCATTTAAAGCAGCGAATCGTTGATATATTAAACAGTCTTTTGTTAAAGCAGAGAATATTTGAGAATAGTTAAATTTTGCAAACACTCTGAATTGGTACGTGTGAAGGACATTACTACTTCCCCAGCCCCGGTCTCCCCCTATTAACGTTTATTGATATAAAAATTGAATATACCCATAACACAATACTTTTTTTAGATGTTAAATTCAAATTAAATATAAAACAAATTCAAACTCTTGTGCATTACATTGGCTAACACCTGAGCAAACTGCTGATGGTTTATATCCCTAATTCCTATTGTCTTACAACAATGTAAACTGGCTTAATAAGAATATTTTTCTACGTAAAAATTAGTGTATAAAAGCGGTGTCTTTATTTTTTCAGCTACTATACGCTAAAGCATGATTTCCCTGTCAGGATACCCCATCTGTCAAATTTACGTACTTTGCTACGGTAAGAATCTAAAAGCATGCGAGTTGTATTTATATGCATTCCGCATTTATTTATTTACATAAAAACAGTAACATTTAATTGATTATTAGTTATTAATATTATTGATAAAAGTAATAAAAATTTTTGCAAAGAAGTGGAATGCGTTAGTAAGAAAAAATTAAATATTTTTAAACGTAAATCTTGATATCTTCTTACAAACTGCTTTAATTAAATTAAAGTAAAACATCTAATTTAATTTTTATGACGTATATATTTAATTTTTTAGATTTTGATACAAAAAGGTTTTAATGTTCTAAAATGTTCGCACTTTTAAAAAAAGTATACGAAAGTCCGGAGCTAGATGTATATAAATTTCATCAGGAGATACCGGTACTATCTTACGCAGTGATTATTGCTGTGGGTACTTTGATGCCGAATTTGAAAGGAAATTAGCGGAATTGTTGGATGAAGATGATGCGGAAGTTTCCACCGCAGTTCCTGATGCAAATCCAGAGATTGAAAGATTGAAGCAACGTTTGCAAGACTTACGTATGAAAGGTAAATATTGTAGAATTTATTATTATATTTTATAAAGAATAATGAAATATATGTTACAGATTTAGTTTTACCTAGCAAACATGTAGCTGCACTACCATCTGTACCATCCAATAAAGAAAAAGCATTAAAAGAATCCGAGTACTTGTAAGTCAATTGCAATAGTCAATTCATATGATTATACAACAACTTCGCAGAATTATTCGTCTCCCATTTTTTTTTAAATATTTTATTGTAGGTGTTATGTTAGATAATGAAAAATATATTTAAATGTACACCATGTATAAAAGTAATGTGTAAAGATTTTTTTATCAAATCTGTTTTTTACAACTTGGCATATATGAAGTTAAAATAGAAAATATGTACGGCAACTAAATTTCTGTTTCTGCTCATCCATTTTTTACATTATTTATCTATATTGATGTTGTAAAGTAATAAGAATTTTTAAAATCCCTAAAACAATGAGCGCAGCTAGAATTGTGAAATTAATTTCATTTATCACATACGTACAAGAGATTATTTCTCAAGTCCTTAATTGTTTAATAGAGTTGCAACTTCGCATAATTACGCATTCAATAAAGAATATAGATAATTTATCAAGTATAATATAGACTATTACATGGCACAAGATAAATGCTTCTTTTTCGGTGATTGTATATAATAATCGGTGGTTCTATTAATAAATTTAGGAGCATCTCGTTAGAGACAGTTCTGAGCATAATATAAGCGTCTGTTTTTTTTCTATAGTTCTAATTACAACTTGTATCCAAAAAATATGTCTGGAGATTTCTGTATATAAGGAAGACAAGTTGTAGTTACAATAAGGAGTTCCACCACCTTGTATCGTGCCGAGGGAAACGCTAGCAACACCTCGGAGAAACCACAAATTATTATTTTTTAAGACCAATCCGCTGCCATTGTAACCGTCACAAACGGAAGAACCTGAAACATATACAATACTTATGTAAGATTATCTTTCTACTGTTTGCACCCTTTTACAAAACAGTCATCCTTAAATTTGTTCTTTCTTCTTTTTATTATCTTTTCTTATATAATATCTGTTTAAATTGAAGTAGTTGTACATTTTTTACAAAATATATTTCTAATAAATTTAGTAAAAAAATACAACGTCATGCTAATTGATGTCACACAATTGTTCTTTTACTAACCATTTGTATAGCCCGAGCAAAACTTATCATTGGTGATAAATTTTTTCGTATTAACATTTTGGCTCTCGGACCTGCACTGGCTGAGTGAGATTATAGGCACTATAAGAGCCTGTAAGACTGCGCTAGATTCACCGAGTGCGGTTCTACCAAATCCCGCTACCTTTCCATAAGAGCCAGGTTCCAATACACTCGTATCGCTTAAAGTATCTATGCATGCGGGAAACAAATAGGATGAAAATACAAATGGTGTGACGAGTTCTAATATCGCAATATCCGAGAAGTAACTTCCTATGGATCCTAGATAATTGCGTTGGATGTAAATACGTTTTACCTGGAAGAAGGCATGTGTAAACATTTCGATGAACAATATTTTGTATAGATTAGTTTACATCGCATTATATACATTTGCAGACCTGATTCTTTTTAACAAGATTGGAATCGTGAAAGGGAGAATTGTAATAGCGAAAATGGTTTCCCGTTACTATATAAATTTTGCTGGCATCAATCAGTGGTTTAATGTTCATGATGTTATCGTCGTATACACAATGAGCTGCCGTTATCAAGAGATTTTCTTGAATAATAGACGCTCCACAGAAGTATTTTTTTGGCTTGCCTGGTTCATCGCGGTACATCGAGGCGTGCCACGGAAATTCCGCGATATTCGTTCAAAAGCCATTTATATGTAGAGTGCCGCATACTACAACAAAAATTTTGGTTGGAGAAATTGTCTTAGCGTGATCATACAAGAGAATGTATTGAGCATTCGTAATTATACAAAAGAAAGAGATAATTTACTGTAACCGTAACTCCATTGCGCGTCATTGTGGTTAATTGGATGGAAAGGAGATTGAGATATATCGAGGTCATGTAATATAGTTTATTAAATATATTCGATGTGTATATATGTATGTGTGTGCACTTAACTTAATAGTGTATAAATTTGTACACAGCGTAAAATTAAAATTATATTTTAATACTTTCATTAAAGCTTTGGTTCATTAGGAAACAATTTTAAATCATAGCTTAAATAGAAATTGTAATACAGAATGACACAGGTACGTAAATTATCTCAATGGGGACACATTGACATATGTGATTACCATGCCAACTGTAAAAATATTGCTCAAAATTGTACTACATATAATTGTATCATTCTTTTATAATCTTAAGACCATGCCCACGCCAAGGTTCATCTGTTGCTGTATCACTATTTGGCTTTGGTACTCTAACATCTATGCCCAGATAATTTGGATTATTGGAATTTGTGTATGTATAATAACTCTATCATCCAAAATTTCAATAAACGTAGCATTGTTTCTGTCAAAAGTGGTTTGGAACACAAGTTTAGTATCATTAATGTAAATATTTATCGTGACCGGACCTGGAACACATCGCATAGGTTCTGGTTCCCATTGACCATTCGCATTACACCTCACGTATTTTCTTTGTCCAGACAGTAGATTAGTTTCAGATCGATAATTGTTTTCACAAGTCAATGTTGCTTTTGTTTTTGGTGGAACTGGAGATTTGCATGATATCCATTCATCGTTGTATATACATTCAGCTCTGGTTGATGCTGTGGCTAAAGCTTGGCAGAGTATTGCTATCAAGCAAACATTGTGAATAATTAATACATAATTATGATTGTTATGAAGATGATGAATGATTCCTTTGATTGAAATATTCAATATTTAAGAATCCACTTATTTGTCCTAAAACAGTTAAAAAATATAATTATTAGTTTAATACCTGTGCAAACTGGTATAATAACCCATACTGGTACTTTAAGCCAAAATTTTTCATCGAAACTGCAGCTAACGTCGGTTGCACCTCTTATTTTATATCCCGAATCACAAGAGCAGACGAGATGAGATCCTAATCTTAGTTCCGTTCCTTCTGGAATATTACAATCCTGTCCATCTAAGCATTGCGATCGATGTAACTTCCAGCGACCGTTTAACGGTTGCGGAGGTGCTCTGCAAGTGTTTGTAAAAAGTGTCACAGAAGGACGTTTTGGTGTAGGAGTCGGTGGCAATTTTATAGTTTCTATTGTTGCTGACGGCCGCCATCCATTGCTACAATCCTCGTCCGAGCTATCAGCGCAATCGACTACTCCGTTACATCGTAGATCACTATCGATACAAGCTCCAATATAAGTGCAACGAAAAGCTGTCGGAGGGCAACTGCAAATAAATTAGCAGACGTTTGTTTCTTACACTAGTTGTTTAATGTACCTATAACTGTAAATTGTACTTCAAACATGTACTATTAAGATTCTCACGGTAACGATCTGCATAATGTGAACATTTCGTCGGAGCCATCCACACAATTTCGAGTTCCGTCACACACATTGATGTCAGAAATGCACTGGCCATTGTTGCAGGTAAACTCATCTTTTTTGCATCTGCGTACAAGTCTTTCCGTTTGAGTGTTTATTCTTGTGTACTGGGGCTGTGTTTCGTCGCTGTCCTGGAATCCGTTACACACAGAGTCTCCGTTTAGGGTAAGTCCGGTATTTACGCCGCGCGGGGTTTTACGCCGCAGAAGTCAGAAATAATAGGAAGCAAGTTAATTTAATCGCATTCACTCTGTTATGTGCCTTTATGCCATATTAGTATTGTGTTGTAATTTCAGTCCTCTACTGTTAATATTAACGAAACTGTCGTAAATTGAATCGACTTCTCAATGTAGTAAGTAGCGCGATCATGTATTACGACCTACGTAAAATGATTACTATAGGGAATGTAAAAGGTTTGATGGTTATTTCATGATACATAAGTGTAAAGGGGTAGTATAGGATGGAGTACAGCAAAATACAAGTGCATAGCTCTTGTATTGTTTGTTTAGCTTGATATCTTGTATATCCCACCTGCTTAGGATATACGGCATTTTTAGCGTGCGGATTTATGCAGTATCTACAGACACTCTATAGTCGGAAAGTAGCATATGTGTTTGTTTTCATTCTTTTTTTTTTAACGTATAACAATAATTTTAATGCATCTATCGTTCGTCTATTTTCTTTTTAAAATTTTTCAGTTTTATAATTTGTTTATCATTCTTATACCTTAATGAACTTTATACACACATTTTATAAGTTATTATGACATTTTATTGCTTTATTTATAAACATTATTTGTAATTTTTTATTAGGAGTATATTTTACCTATAAATGTCACATAACGTACTCCTTTTTAATATATGGCAAAAATGCAAGTGTTTCTAAAAATCTTTTTTGTTAAATACAAAAAACAAATATTTTATATTTCTATTTTTTTTATAGTAGTAGAGAGTCTAAAGTTTTTATTGGTTTAATGCATTTGCCTTAAACATATTAAATAGTACTTGAAAAATTAAGTTTTTCTTAGCTGCGGCGTATATACCGGAGTTACCCTACACAGGCACGTATTTACAGCGAAAGGCATAGATAGGACACAGATATTCTGGCTTTTTACACTCGGCCTCTGTCTCGTCGGATGAATAATACATGCAGTTTACTTTGCCATCGCATAATAATTCACGGGCTATACATTCTTCATTGCGACATCGAAATCTCTGTAGTCTTTTCAAATGATTAAATTAGTTGGTACTTATTTATTTAAACATTACATTACTTTGACGCGTAAATATACGCATACCCGCAATTATTATTTGATTGCTTATACCTTTGTACATATCCAGAACCAATGCACACTGTAAAATCGCTAGAGAGATAGAAAAATCAATCTGTCTCCTGTTATTTTGTGTTGGGTAAAACTGTGCATGTGTAAGTTGAAATTATTTATTAAATTATTTTAATTATAATTAGGATTTTTCTAATAGAACAGGATTTCCTGTTTGATGACCATATTTTTCCCCAGGCAGCAGGGTCTTAAGACGTCATCCTGCTACTTTGGTTGCGATAACCAAATCAATTATACCTAGATTTATTTTGATTACATCGGCTAACAATATAAGAAAAATTTTAATAAATGTGGTAAAGACATGCGTTACGTAGGGGAGACTGGAGGAATCACGGTCATCAAGCAATGCCGGTCACCTGTACTTTACATAAACCAACGGTTATATCGAACTTCTTTTTCCTCTGTTTGTTTACGTACATGATTATCGACTAATTTATTATGCCGTGCCTATTAAACCAACATAAATTAATAAAAATCTGGTAATTCTTATTTTACACCCTTTTTTTTATAAGAATCGATGTATTTAAAATAAAAGTTTTGCAAAATTTTTAGTAATTAAAATCACATCTAACTGTTATTCATCACTTTTTTGGTTCTTTAGCTTCCCTTTCGCCCATATTAAAACGATGACATCGTATAAATATATTATTATTTAATATAACAAAATGACTCGTTTTTAGGGGTAACGGTAGTTGCTTGTACGGGGAAATTGCAGTCGATCTATACAGCATTAATTTGTCTAGAAAGATTACTCGACATATTATATCTTTTAGTAAAAGGTATTAGTTGTCGTGATATCCAAGATAGGATTACTTCGTCAATAACAGCGAACTTATACTGTGCAAGGAATATTGCAACCTCGCCTCTTATATTAAGTGCATGAGGATTTTTGTTTATGACAAACTCTGTCACCGCGTCGCGGCGGCGCTCGTTACTAGCACCAGTGATTTATTACACATGAAATACTTGATCCAGTTACCAGTATTTCAGTACTGACACTAAAACCCTCAGTAATTCAACACAAGTATTTATCACCTAGTATTAAATAATTCTTCATCAGTAATTTAATACAAGTATTCAATACTCGTCCTATATTAAATACTACTTTCATAAATTACTGATTTGTAATAAAATACTGTGCAATACTTGGATTACAGTGATTCAAGTACTAATAAAAACTCAATTTTAGTATTATAAATAGACAAAATAAGTATTTATTACTAACCAGCCAGTAACACTTTTCTGTAAGGGGAGTAACTTTTACAGCGTAAACATCACGGTATATATTTATACCGCAAATTTGATAGAATTTATCCAAATTCAGTGAGAAAAGAATAAAAATTGATATATGTATAGCATGATTTACATAGAAATTATGTTTAATTTTATGGACGCATTAGTCTTGAAATAACGCCGGAATTTTAGGTTAAACACCGAACCCTGCTAGCGACCGGCTGGCATTATCCCAAAGGTGATGTTACTCCCGAAAGCTGACCGTGGTTACCCAAGAGGTAACCGTAATTACCCCACACGTCGGACAATTGCGGTCAATGTAGAGATTTTTATAATTAATGAAAGGCTTAATTATTTATTAGCTTTCTTGACTTTTATGCTTCTACTTCCGAAGAATGATTGATGAAGTATCCGTCAACTATTCCATTTTGGTTCTAAAGACATTTTGTTTTCAAAAAATAAGAAATAATTCTTACTGTCCGTAATTTCCCCAGTCTCCCCTACGCTGCAAAAGTATCTAAACCAAACAACTCGAGAGGGGAAACGATGATCGTATTCCACGCAACAATTCGACGTCCTTTGGACGTCCGAAGTGTGTCCTGAAAAGTCCCATTTACGTCGCCGTATATCAGACGTCTAAAATACGTCTCAAGTACGTTGTTTGGACGTCCTATAATGAGGTTATTTACACAGACATTTTAGGGATGTCCAAGGTACATCGTCAATATGTCTGATTTTTTAACCCGTTAAATTCAAAATTTTTTACATTTTAATTTTGTTAAATAATATTGGATGAGTTTATTTTACATATTTGTCCAACAGATGTCTCGATAATAATTCTGAAATATATATGTCATGTTTTTATCGTCATATAACAGACGTTTAATGGATATCCAAAGGACGTCTCGGAAACGTCTCAATTTCTGATGCGTAAAACAAGACCGTTTTATTATAAATTTAATTATAATTCATATCACAGTGACGATCAATTAATTTTACATATCATATATATGTTACTTTGTGTTCTAAAAATGTGGACATCGTCAAAACGTTGTTCGAATTGGTTGATATAATTTTATATATTATTTATTAAAATTGTAATTAAATTAAAAGGTATATACACAATTACAATATTCCTACAGGTTTTTAAAATATCTATAAGTGTAATGTAATCTATTATATACCCAGTGAACATATAATGTCTCAAATCGGGACATATGACGTCTTAAAGACCACATTAAGACGTATTATTTGTCTTTAAGACGTCATATATGTGTCCCGATTTGAGCCATGCATATATATATGTATATATGTTGTCTGGGTTATAGTTGTCCATTGTATATATTGATATATTATATATATATATATATATATATATATATATATATAAATAATATATCAATATTATATATATATATATGTATATAATATATACATATACATCCCCACCAGCACACGAACGACGGGCGAACGTTCGGAGAACGATTTTTCGTTTGGATCGCGGGTAATCGTTCGCCCTCCGAACCAACCGAACGAAAATCGCCGAGCCGCGCGAAGATGCTCGAGCGAAGGTCGTCTCGCACGCCGCCTGAACGTTGCGAGGTTGTTCGGAATGACCGAATGAATTACCGATATAAAAATATAACCGATATAAATTAATAATAATAAATAATTAATAATTAATAATAATTAATTTAACAGATAATAATAATAATAATTATTATTATTAAGCTTATAAAGAAGCAACTTTTAATGCCAAAACGATTTGATCGAAATCGGGTAATTTTCAATGTTAATTTCGATGTCGATAAGTCATCGACGATTCGATATCGAATCGATGACCGACATCAATTTTTTAAGAAATATATATATACATGTATATATTAAGCCGACCCTATTAAAAGGGTAATAATAATATAGCTGACACCTTCCGTACGTCTGCTAACAATAAGTGTAACATATGTAGACAATACGAAACGTCTTCATCAATCAATGTTGTAGCACAGTGCGGAAGGTGACTGACTCAAGATCCAGGGGTTCCAGGTTCAAATCCAACGGTGGACGTAAGCAAATTTTCTAAGTACAATATAAATTTATTTAGTTAAGCTTGGACGTAATCAAGATTTTCAGCAATAAAATAATGGTTTACGAGAAGTAAATTTTATATTTTATTTTGCAACGTATTGGGCGGTACATTGTACGTACCAACGATGTCTATTTGACGTCTTTGGGCGGTACATTGTACGTACAAAAAACGTCTACTGAACGTCTTCGGGACATGTTCGGTACGTCATGTGGATGTCCATGCATGACGAACGGGACGTCGTTTAGACGTCCAAAGGACGTCGAATTGTTGCGTGGGATACAATGCGTACATATTTTTATTTCGGTTCAAAGAATTACTTTGTGAAATAGAGATATAATAGACGTTTTATATCAGACTAGAACACTACAAGCACGCGCTACGCGTGCGCCATTTAGCTTTTTTCCTATACATACAGGGTATTCAAAAAGTGTGGGACCCCGCTATTATCTCAAAAAAAATGCACTTTTACGGAAAATGACTCCAACAAAAGTTTTAGGGGTTATAAAGTACTATCTTGTGGTGACCTTGAACTTGACCCTGAATTTGACCTTGGGGGTTGATTGTAGGTCAAATCAAATTTTTTAAACGAAAATCCCCATTTTTGATTCCGAATTTGAAAAAAACGAGAAATTTTACGTTCAGGTATGTTGTTATGTTAGTGGTCAAAATGACCTTTAGGGGTCATTTGAAGGTCAAATGTTTGACAGCCACAAAATACGCCGTTGGAGGCGGTATCGTGTAAAATGACCCGAACAAAAGTCGTAGGGGTCACAAAGTGCTATCTTCTGGTGACCTTGAACGTGACCTTGGGGTCGATTTTCAACACACATCCAGCCACCAAAGGCAAGATCGGTTACAGATCCAGCCAGCTAAGGCAAGATAGGATTCTGATCCGGCCAGCTAAGGCAAGATGGGATTTTGATCCAGCCACCAAAGGCAAGATCGGTTACAGATCCAGCCAGCTAAGGCAAGATAGGATTCTTATCCGGCCAGCTAAGGCAAGATAGAATTCTGATCCGGCCAGCTAAGGCAAGATAGGATTCTGATTCGGCCAGCTAAGCCAAGATAGGATTCTGATCCAGCCACCAAAGGCAAGATCGGTTACAGATCCAGCCATCTAAGGCTAGATAGGATTCTGATCCGGCCAGCTAAGGCAAGATCGATTACAGATCCGGCTAGCTAAAACAAGATATCCAATTAGTAATACAAATCCAACACAACAAATGTTCGAAATGTTGCCCTTGGACTGCCTGGCAATGTGCCAACCTGTTATAAAAACCTGAAACCGCATTGCTGTAAGTTTTCTGTGGTATGAGATTTATCTCATTAACTATCTTTTGCCGTAAATCATCAATATCTCGAAGCTTAGTGATGTAAACTTTACTTTCTAAGTATCCCCAGAAAGAGTAATCAAGTGGATTTAAGTCCGGAGACCGAGCTGGCTACCCAATGTAACCCCTTCGCCCTATCCACCTATCAGGAAAAACCTCTTCTAAATATTAACGCACATTAACACCATAATGAGGAGAAGCTCCATCCTGCTGAAAATTAATGTTATCCAAATTTTCACCAGCTATGTTTTGTATAGCTCGAATAATTTGCTCCCGAAACATAGCTTCATACACCTGAGCAGTTAAATTGCCTTCAATGAAGAAAGGGACAACTGGTCTACCATTCAAAATGCCAGCCCATACATTAACTTTTTGTGGATACAGGGTATAATTATCCTTTATCCAGTGAGGATTAACATCGCTCCAATATCTACAATTGTGTCTATTTACATTTCCAGTCAGTTCAAATGTTGCCTTATCGGAGAAAACAATATTATTGAGCAATTGAGAATCATCAACAATCATATCCATCTATATAAGGTCAAAGAACTCCACGCATCTATCGAAATCATCCTCAGACAATTCCTGCACCAAATGAAGTTTTGATGGATGCCATTTATTACTTTTCAGAATTTTATGAATAGACGCAACCTTAATTTTGTGTTGTTCTGCAGCGCAATTGATAGAAATATGGGGGTCCTCGATAAATGATTGTAAAACATCTAATGCTTCATCATCATTACTTGCTGTAGCAAGTCTACCAGGTTTCCGACAGTTCTTAACACTATACTAGTTTCCTGCATGGAAACGTTGAATAGTACGGATTACAGTGCTCTTGAAGATCCCATTATTTTTATCCCGAAAAGTATCATTAAATAGTCGCATCATCTCTTCATACGATCTTACTTGATCGCCCCATTCTCGCATCATTAGAAGAGATATTCGCTCTCGTTTTGTGAGTTCAGCCATTTTTAAATAAAGCAATTTCAGGAATATTTGTACACTGTGAATAGTAGAAAATCGATCTCAATGACGAGTAAGTACAAAGAATAAAGTTTTGCTCGATACCGGTCGGACTCGAAAATAAATATCAGAAACAGCAACCTCGAGAAAGCACTCCATAATTTAAATTGCCTTCAATGAAGAAAGGGACAACTGGTCTATCATTCAAAATGCCAGCCCATACATTAACTTTTTGTGGATACAGGGTATAATCATCCTTTATCTAGTGAGGATTAACATCGCTCCAATATCTACAATTGTGTCTATTTACATTTCCAGTCAGTTCAAATGTTGCCTTATCGGAGAAAACAATATTATTGAGCAATTGAAAATCATCAACAATCATATCCATCTATATAAGGTCAAAGAACTCCACGCGATTATCGAAATCATCCTCAGACAATTCCTGCACCAAATGAAGTTTTGATGGATGCCACTTATTATTTTTCAGAATTTTATGAATAGACGCAACCTACGACTTTTGTTCGGGTCATTTTACACGATACCACCTCCAACGGCGTATTTTGTGACTGTCAAACATTTGACCTTTAAATGACTTCTGGAGGTCACTTTGACCCCTAACATAACAACATACCTAAACGTAAAATTTCCCGTTTCTTTCAAATTCGGGATAAAAAATAGGGGTTTCCATTTAAAACATTCGACTTGACCTACAAATAACCCCCAAGGTCGAGTTCAAGGTCAAGTTCAAGGTCACCACAAAATAGTACTTTACGACCCCTACAACTTTTGTTCGAGTCATTTTCCGTGAAAGTGCGTTCTTTTTGAGATAATAGGGGGGTCCCACACTTTTCGAATACCCTGTACAATAGATTAATACAAAGCGCGCCCCATTTATTCTAAAACATATATTTTTAATAACATGTGTACATTGTTATTAAAAATACAAAATGTTTTCTATGTATACTATATGTATACAGTATATACAGGGTAAGTCGCCTAAGATCGCCCACCCCAATAACTCCTACAGTTTTGGTGATAGAAAGAAATGTTTCAAGTAAAAGAGGACATCTCGTTAAGATTTACATTTTCTTCCTGGTGGAGATGCTTAGGAGATTTAAAGGTCAGGTTATCTATATTTTTTAATAGGACCATAAATTTTCAAACACCTACGACTAAAGTCTTTTCCAAGACAGTTTCAATGATCATAATAATAATAATAATAATCGTTATTAACGGGTAATAAACCCTTTAGCGTACAAAGAAAAAAAAAAACAAGAACATAAAATTTCACAACATAATATAAAGAGTAATTAAGTTACGAAAGTAGACGAGAAAGTTTTTGTTTAAAAGTTGATACAAAGCCACCAAAAAAGTCAACCCTATTGGAGAAATTACTAGCAGATATTATTAGCCTATTTACACAAGAATTTGCGCTATACAATGTACGGTGATGCCCGATGTAGAAGATGGAGTACTGTCTTAATTCTCTAGTCGGGATGTTAAAATTGATACGTTCCAACAAATCCGGACAATCAGTAAAGTAATTGAGAAGCTTAAAAATAAAAGTAAGGTCAAAGTTTAGTTTCTTATTTTCTAAAGATAGCAGATTTAATCTATCTAAAATAGCACAGTAGTCATGGCAAGTAATTGACATGGGATTACCTAGCCGATAAGCAGCCATACGCAAGAATTTGTGCTACAACGTTCAATCAATATCTGATGGCATTTGAAATACGGAGACCAAACTATGGAACAGTACTCCAACTTAGGGCGGACTAACGTACAGTATAATAATTTTAAAGTGGTTATATTCTAAAAAAATCTACCCCAGCGGAGGATAAAAATCCAAGCGTTCTATAAACAGATAAAACTATTGATTGTATATGTGTATTAAATAATAAGTCCGCACTGAATAAGACCCCGAGATCACGAGCTTCGCACACTGCTGAGATAGGTAAACCATCAAGAGTATAGTTGTATAAATATGAGTTACGTCTATGAGTAAAATGAATGACAAAACATTTAGAAACATTAAGCCGAAGACAGTTCCTCCTACACCAGGCCTCAAGTTCAAATAAGTCATGTTGTAATAAAAGTCCATGGATATTCAAGGTCACGAACATGAAAAAACTTGGAAAAAAAAGAAGTTATCCTGAATAAACAACAAAAGTTAAAGCTCCCGAAAATACAAAATTAAAAATGACTAGGCAAATGAGAACCAAACACGCCGATCTTAAAGCGACAATTATAATATATTCTTTATACAATACTCCAATATGCGCGAACGTTTCGGTTCCTGGGTTTGGACCCTCCTCAGCGCAAAAAAAAAATATCAATACATACGGTACGATATCTCGGTTACGTCCTCGTCAAGAATTAAAATGTCGCAGAATCCACATGGTCAAGTTACGTTAGCCAGTTTGCAACATTGCAACACAATAAATAATTTGAGATGTCGGTACTTGATGTGACTGTTGCCTTCATTATAAAAGAAAAAAAGAAGAAGAAAAATTAAAATTAAGAGGAAATTAGAATCACTAAACCGTACACAAAACATAATAATAAAGTGTTACCTGACAGTCATATCAATTACACATAATGGACATTGTCATGCCGACGCAAATTGACAATTATTTCGCAGAAAAATAACGTGTGTCCTTGCGGAACAAGCGCAAAACTTTTAATAATATCAAGAAACATCCCAATACTTCCCAATGCTTGAAGAATACAAAAACAATAGGGGGCACAATTATATATGAAAAAGTTTCTCGATGATTGGTAAATAATTTTTGCTCAACCCCACCGTGTCCGCTTGCAAATTAATGCCATTAATTTAACGCTTAATATGAAACATCTCCGAGATGCTTCTCTTATAATATAAGATCTCTTTCTGTCCAGGATTATGACCCCGTCGCAATCAAATTCATGTCCCTCCAGGCGGTGCAGAGCCACCACGGATAATTTTTTCATTTATCTACCAAGCTGACTGATATGTTCCTTCATGCAAGTTCCCAACTGCCTTTTTGTTTGGCCAACGTACGAAGCATCGCAATCTTAGCAACAGATTTTATATACTACTCCACTTTGTGCATTATCAGATAATAAATCTTTGTGTGGTTTGATTATACGATTCAGTTTATTGAAAAACAATTAACGATTGAACGTTTAGAGAATGTTAGCAAATATAACGCTAACAGCGCAATCTCAAGTACTTGCCAAATGTTGCTCACAATATATTATTATAAATAAAACAATGTATATATTCAATATAAATGAAATAATGTTGCAATTAAATAATGTACACAATAAATTATTCTTGAGATATAACTTAACCCAAACTAATTATTGTGTTGGTTGGAAAGTGTATGTGTGGACGCAGTAAGTTTTCGCCCCCCCCCCCCTGCGGGGAGGCTCCACCCCAAAAGAAACAAACCTAACCCAAACCAATTGTTGTGTGGGTGGACTTCGCGTCACGTGATAAGTTGAAAACGAGAACCTTGTTTCGTCCTGCTGCACATGGGAGTGTGGGTTGGACCTCGCTTTACATGGTAAGTACATGTTTGTTATGAAAATTTATCGTGGTATTTTTTATCGTGAAATCTTTTGGACTTGGGATTTTTTGGTCGTGGGATCTTTTAGGCGGGATCTCTTTACTGGGATTTTTTGTCGGGATACCAATTGTTATAGACACACGTCAAGAAATTCTCGATACTAACTGCTTAATTAATCGCGTTAACATATTAGCTTGCACTGGCTTGCAGTTTGTCAATTTGCTAAATAAAAATAATTACGTTATGTAAAAATAATTATTATCTTACATTCTTAATTTAAGAAAACAATCTATATTACTGATATGTACAGTTTTTTATTTATAATATTTGTAATTGATGATAAAAGATCAATTTTTAATTGCGTATTGCTTACAAGACTGCTATGATCTGTTTTATTAAATGCGACTCTAACAAGCTAAGTTTGCCCTTTATATAGATTTCTTATATAGATTCTGATAATCCCATTAATGTGTTTAACGTTTACTGGATTTTAGTTCCTAATAAAATGTCTGCGAAATTATTTGTTTCGACGCTACAAATTTGTGTGCTAGAATTAAATAAATTATTTTTAGTCCGCCCCCTACATGTTTGCAAATACATTATGAAATGCAGGATTTTTGACAATTTAATTTGAGAGCTTAAAAATAAATATAAAATCGGTAATTATGCACTTTAGGGGACACTCCTCCAATGACCTTGACCTTGACATATGTTATCAAGGTCACCCTCCTAAGTGACCTGCAGAAGGTTTTAGTTGGCGGTCATTGTTTATTAAAAAGTTATAAACAAAAAAATTTGAAAATTATAGCAGTTATATTGAGTATTAAACGACACAAACGACTAATATGTATGTAAAAATAGTACATACATAAATGAACAAAAAAAATTCATTCAAAGCAGTGAATCGTTGATATATTAAACAGTCTCTTTGTTAAAGCAGAGAATAGGTGATATAGAAAATTATATAGGGGAGACCGGGACTAACTCGACACCGGGGCAAACTTGACACTAGGCTCTTTTCCAATTTAAATAACTAACTTCTAGTGCGACATAAGCGTTTTCGATGGTAAAAAGTAATTTTTCTGATCTCTCGAAAATTTCTACTCTTTCATTGAGCTTTACTCTTACGAATCTACCATTAAGTGATTTTGATAAAAAATTTGATGCTCTACACAAATCCGATAATTGTTTTTGCATATTTTTAAATTTTTTATGTTTGTGGAGTGACAAAAGTGAACAACGACGTTTGGGGCAAAGTCGACACTAATTTATTTCGATATAGCGTTGTAAATAAGTCATTTGCTTTTGGCTTACAGCAAAATTGTTCGTACATACAATAAAAAAAAACCAGTAATAGATAAAGAAATGATAAAAGAAGCTGTACTTGTCGCAAAAATAAAAAAATAAAAATCAAACATATGCTGCAAAAATTTTCGGGATGTTAACACAACTTGTTGTTTATTATGGCTTATGACAAATTTGCACGCATGGCCAATTGCGAGTTTACATGCATTAAGCAAAGTCTACAATGAGAATTTAAGGCGTAAAATTTAAGCTACAAATCACAGTCGGGTATTTTTCTCATATTCTTAAAACTTAAATTTTTTACGCTTTAAATTCTCATTGTAAACTTCGTTTTAATTGTTTTTTAGACATGAGTTCAGAAGAAGAAAAGTTTTAAATTAAGTTGTATTAATTAGACAAAGTGTCAAGTTTGCCCCGGCAATTTTTAATTTAAAAATTTGTATTCGCGTCACTTTTCCTCTCCCGGGGGAAAAACAAAGCGACGTACAGCAAAAGTTCCTTAAACAATTTTGTGCCTAAAAAAACACTCTTTAAATGTGTACCATTAAAATTGCTTGAAAATTTCAATTTATAGTTGTTGAAAATTGCCTTTGAAAAAATCGTGTCGAGTTAGCCCCGGTCTCCTCTATATAATTTTATGTGTTAGAAAGCATAAATATAAAGTTTTCTCTGCTTCAACTGTAATTGTATGATTATAATTGTACAATTAAAGACAGTTTACAATTATAATCATACAATTATGGTTAAAGCAGAGAATAATTTACATTTATGCTTTCTGACAAATAAAATTGTATATATACTTTTCTATACCAACTATTCTCTGCTTTAAAAAGAAGACTGTTTAATATATCAACGATATATTAAACATTGCTTTAAATGACTTTTCTTTATACATGTACTATTTACACATACATATTAGTCGTTTATGTCTTTCAATACTCGAAATAACTGCTATAAAGCAGAGAATTTTTGTATATTGAATAGTCTTTTTGTTAAAGCAGAGAATAGTTGGTATAGAAAAGTATATATAAATTTTATGTGTTAGAAAGCATATAATGTAAAGTATTTTCTGCTTTAACCATAATTGTATGATTATAATTGTAAACTGTCTTTAATTGTACAATAATAATCATACAATTACAGTTAAAGCAGAGAATACTTTATAATTATGCTTTTTAACACATAAAATTGTATAGAGGAGACCGGGGCTAACTCGACACAATTTTTTCAAAGGCAATTTTTAACAACCAATTAAAATTTTTAAGCAAATTTGTATATTAAAATATTCGAAAAACTTGCCGCTTTAATGAGCTAACCCACAGTTTGTAAAAACAGAGAAAATAAACTCTAAAGATATACATTTAGAAAATAGACAAGATATGATAGCATATTCTAATAGGTACCGGCTATTGGTAGGTAAGTATTTATTGGAATATGCTACTCGGTCTCAAAATTTGAAATATAAAATGACTACAAACAGTGTTATAATCTTTTAAAATGTTTTCTTTGTTAATATTTAATTAGCCCCTACAAGAAGCTAAAGTACTTAAAAGTATGTATGCAAAGGTACAGCATGTTAAAACATTTTTATCAATCACGCAACGTCACATATGCATGGAATCCTATTTCTTCGATGTAATAACAAAAAGTATGACAGATTAAATTATTATCTTTAGATAATTTTTAACAAAATTTATGTCTTTTAAATCATTTTCATTATATGAATTGACGCGTTCATCATTATTCGTTCGTAAGCTAATTAAAAATATGCAAAGACAATGTTTCAAATGATCGTCTATGCTTGGAAGTTTGAATTCACAAATATAATGAAATTGTAAACATATATGAACATTGTGTTAATCTCTCTCAATGTGTTATATAATACAAATATGAGGTATGTCTTAAAATAAATATCAGAATACATCATTAATACGGAAGTAAGAAATTGAATAAGAAATTTCCATCAACAATGTAACGTCACATATGGTGTCCAATTTCTTTGATGTACTGACAAAAAGCAAGACCGGCCAGTAAAATTATTATTTTTAGATAATTTATATCAAAATTAATGAGTCATATTGGCACATCGTTTTTATTATGTAAAATAAAGCGTTTATTATCTACTCGTAAGATAATTAAGTATTATCCAAGACAACGTTTGTTAAGGATATAATTTTAGTTACCGAGAGAGCGGTCGGAATTAGTTAAGGTAGTCCTTTCATGAGAATAAGTATTAGATAGGTACTTAAATTTGATATATGTTAAATATACAGTAATAAGGGGCATGTGTACGAAAAATCAGGTGAGGTTGACGACACTTTACAAGAAATAAATCATTCTAAATGTGCGTTTGCAGAGCGTGCTATCCTTGTTTACATCAAATGAACGAGAAAGATAGAATGATGCAAATCGGTTTTCAACGAATAATACATGTACAGACGGCGTCATTAATGCCTGGACACCAAAATTGGATGCATTTCGGAAACTCACTCTTCGTCTCTTTCTAAGGGGGACAGTTAGAAAGAGAAGAAGAGTGAGTTTCCGAAACACATTCAATTTTGGTGTCCAGGCATTAATGACGCCGTCTGTACTTACCGATTAGATGAATACATTATTAATGTCTTAAAATATTCCTTGAAGTTTCCGGATTTCGTACGTACCTTGAAAATAAGGGCTTAGCGAATGTTTTTCTCTGATATATGAGGTTAAATAAGTAGTGGATCCAATCGCATATTGCTTTACTCGTACCGTCATGGTGGCGAGGTAAATTTGGCAACGCTGTATGTCAGAGCCGGGACTAGACATTACGAGACACGGAGACGGAGACGTGATACAGAGACAGAGACGGAGACACAGAGACAGAGACGGAGACACAGAGACGGAGACGTGATGACAAATTTGTAGGTTATAAGCACGGCACGGTCGTGTGGTTACAAGAGACTAGCTACTGCGGTGTTGCCAAATGTATCTGTACGTCAATTGCAGACGACAAAATCGAGTCCAACCGCACTACTATTGTGATATTCTTTTAATTAGTAAATAATTAAATACGATTAAATCATGCATGTAAAATCATATTTTATATTATTATAATTATTGGGATGTTGCAATATGTTTGTCTTCAATTACCTCATGACGGACTGTTACTTGACTAGGTGCTGCGAAAGGACTACCTTAACCCTCCGTAGTCATCTTGGGTCAATTTGACCCGAGCCTCAACTTTGCTCGTAAATATCTTGCACGTAATTTGAAAATTGGCGGGCATGAGGCCCTGTAGCTGTAGTTCAGAGTATCAACTATAACTTGGGATGTTTCTCGCGCACTGCGCAAGACGCAGTAGCCGTTGAGCCTCGTTGCAGTTCGGTGTTGGGTCAGTCTGACCCATGTGTGACTTACGTGTCGGTACGCTGCGTACCGAAATTCGGAAGGGCATAAGGCTCATATTGCATGAAAAGTTTACAGCAACCGAAGAAACAAGACCAGAATTGAGCAAAAGAACGAGATGCTCCCTGTGCCCAACTAAAAAAGATAAAGAAACAAAAAATCAGTGCCCCAGTTGTTCGCGCCCCATGTGCGACGACCATCGGGCATATATTTGCACTGAATGTGCCGGACAAGACTAAAATCATTAGTTTATAAATAAATGTGACGACTTTTTAAATTTTCTGTAAAAAATTAATTTATTTGTAATTTTTCAACGAAAATTGTCGATTTTCTTTACTCAAAAAACCACCTCCGTCACCTAGCGAAATAAATACCTTTTTTAAATGGTACACTAATATACAAATTTTTTCTTCATTTAGCTCTGTTTCAAGAACATAATTGTAAATTTTTAGCCAAAAATATTAAAAATTAAAAAAGTAGTGAATTTTTTCGTAAAACTCAGTTTTTTCAAAAACACAAATTTTTCGCGAATTTTTTTAATATGTTAACAATTCCTGAGGCACTTCTCTTTACTATAGCAATCAATTTAGCAATATCGCAAGTACATTCGAGAATTTTTTCAACACGATCGGTGGATAAATGGTCAAATGGCGAACGATCAAAGTTCGCTTGGGTCAAAATGACCCAGAATGACTTCCTTGTTTGAAAAAATAGGTGTGGCTACGGAGGGTTAAGGTGGCGCTAGAGCGTCCTTGTACTCCTTGTACTTTGTAGTCGCGTGGCGCGCGCAGTCGTCTCCAGTCGTCTCAGAGAATCGCATGTAACGAGTTGTCATAGCACGATATAATTTTGTAAAGATAGAGCGAGTGGATACAAAAGGTTTGTAAACTCACTTGAGTCGTTTGAATAAAGCATTTATGTAACATCAAGAACCTAGCATTAATACCATCCGCAACAACGTTTTAAGTAACCATCTACGCTTAAAAGCTGGGATTCACAAATATAAATTAGTGAAAATATGAATATTATGTCATTTTAATTTTGATATCTGTGTAATACGAATACTATGTCTATAAAAACATATCTCAAAATACGTCATAAATAAGGAAGTAATCAATTTGGAAGAAATTAAATCAGAAATTTCAACCAACGTAGTCATACAATGGGGTTTAATTTCTTCGATGTAATGACAAAAATGAGGACCGGTTAATTAAACTATTACTATTATTAAATCTTAACAAGATTTATGCGTCCCATAAGCTTATTGTTCCCATTATATAAATTAAAATGTTTATTATCTGTTCATAGGCTAGTTAAGCGATAACAACATTTTTTCTGTAAACTTTCAAAATGTTAACTTCAAATTTTTAGCTAGCCTACGAACAGATAATGGACGCATCAATTTATACAATAAGAACAATATGCGAATAAAACACATAAATCTTGTTAACATTTAATAAAAATGATAATTTAATTGGCCTACTTTTTGTCGTTACATCGAAGGAGTCGGATCCTATATGTAACGTTACGTTGATGAAAATTTTTTACTTCTTTATTTATGCAATACCTTTGCATATACTTTTAGATATATAGTATTTGTATTATGTACAAACTGAAATTAAAATAATATTTACGTACACAATTAGTTATATTAATAATCCTAGCTTCCAAGCATAAACAATCTTCTAAAACGTTTTTTTTTACTAATATTTATAAATATTTTTTTAATATTTATAATAATTTATAAATATTTATTTGTAAATATTAGCAAAAAACGTTCTAAAAGTTTGCCTATAATTGGAAGCTAGGTCTATTAACAAAATAAATTGGTACATGAACATTCAGTTACTTTAATTTCAATCTGTGTATAATACAAATATATTTAAAAGTATATATGCAAACGTACAGCATATGTAAAAAAAAAAAGTTTTTATCATCAAAGTAATGTCACATACAAGGTCCGACTCCTTTGATGTAACGACAAAAAGCAGGACCCGCCAAACTATTACATTTAGATTATTTTTAACAAAATTTTTGCTTTTCCTGAGCATACCGTTTTCATTATGTAAATTAAAGCGTTTATTAGTTCCTCATAGGCTAATTATATATTACCGAAGACAACGTTATATATGATCATCTCTAAGCATATTGGGAGCTTTAGGATTCACATATATAACAAAATGGTGAACATATGGACATTATGTTAATTTAATCTCGATATTTGTACAATACAAATACTATTTCTAAAATAATATGTCAGAAATACATCATAAATACGATGTAATCCTTTGTCAACATATACGAGGCCGTCGCTTCCGACGAGAAAATTATAGCCGATATCCGAAAAGTCATAACCTTTGGAATGCGAATTCTGATCCTAACTCTTACTTGAAATGCACACTCTAATTGCGTGATACAGAAATGTGATCTAAAACCGGTGTTATGAATATTTACATTTAATATTGGCAGCTTCATTTTGTTTACAGAATTCCAGAGCGGCGGTGCTGTTACGTTTGTACCTGAAAGTCATGGAAATAAAGCATATATATCGTATACAAAAGATATACCATGATTACCATGCAAACAAATCAATTAAAAGCTCTTTAATTTTTAATTTAACACCGAATGAGGCAATATTAATCAGATGCATACGCCAATTTTGGCTTTGAAATTATACTCCGTCCAGCGAGAGAACATGAAAGGATCGGACGAAAACACGTCCGTTTCGCGCAGATCTCCGCCCACAGAACGTCTATTTACGCACACGATATGTCACGCTCTAGAGACTTTGTCGGTTATCTCACTTTGTCCTCTTATGCGCAAACTGTCCATGTTCTCTCGCTGGATAGAATATAGAATATTACTCTTATATACATATACCTGGTGTACTGACAATAAATATTTTAAAGACAAATACTTTGTAACATTTTAAGACAAAAATTCTAATACGAAATTGCCGAGGCTATAATAGTGAATAAATACTTTTAAACTGGTTTTATAATTTATTACGGACAAACAGAAATAGTTTCTTAATAAAACTTTTGAATTTTTTACAATAATTTTACATTACTGTCAAAGGCATTCGATTCATGGAAGCACCTTTATCATTGGCCATGTTGTACGCAAAATACTAACTACTTTAAACTTCTCTCACTCGAAAACTATTATAGCCTCGGCATTTTAGTATTAGAATTTTTGTCTTAAAATGTTACAAAGTATTTTTCATTAAAATATTTATCGCCAGTTTAGGTACACCCTGTATAGGGAAGACCGGGGCGAAATCGTCTCCGGGGCGGAGTTGTCACTACAATTATCTCGAAATCTGTATGTGATTTGAACTCGCCATTAATATTGTAAACGCTATACTTATGGTGCCCACATGACCAACGTCGATGAGTTTAGTGAGATTAGTGTACCATGTTGTGATTTTTATTAGGCAAACGTATTTTCGGAGGTTAAAAGTAAAATTTTTTACGCGTGAACAATTTTTAACATCTTAAATAATATTTCCTCTTCAAATCTAGACGTAAGTGATTTTAAAGAGTAATGTATGCTGAACACGAATCGAGTAAAGTTTTTTTTATTTTTGTTGATTCTAATATTTAATGAGCGAACAAACTTGAAATCTGTGTCCAGGGCAAAGTCGTCATCAAGCCACCGGAGCGGACTCGTCTGTGACGACTTCACCCTGGTGGCTTCACAAGTGCGTGCGCTTGTCAGGCTCTGTTTTTACGTGCATGAACTGTTTCTGTGACATTGATGACGAAGAAGAAAATTGGTTTTTTCGCAATTATTTTCTGTCTTGTTTTTAATTAATAAATGTTTACATTTTTCTATTAAAAAATAATTATGAAAATGTAGGTATTCTATCATTTTTCATGGTCGGAATTATGTATTTTTATTTAAAATACAGTCCGAGAACAGAGTTGACGACTCCGCCCCGGCAATTTTGACATTTCAATTTTTGCACCTTTGTCCTTTTTACTCTATACCGGTTGAACAAAGTGACGTAGACCAAAAATGCCCATATAAATTTTGTAGCCAAGAGTTCACTCTTTAGAACGGAATACCACACTTTACCAAAATTATTTATTTTGTTGTTAAAAATCAGCACCAAAAAAAAATGACGGCTTCGCCCCGGTTTCCCCTATATGACAATAGCAGTGTCTTAAAATATATAATGTATAATTCATGGAAAGTAAAAAAGACGCGCTTTTAAGTGGACAAATAAATGGAATAAATACAAATATAGAGTGCAATATATAGATTTTAATTTGCAATCGTGATAAGATAACGTTTACCTCTTGTTGCGCTTGTAAAACAAAAAATTTTCTGAATAGATAATTACCCTCGAGCGATGAGTTTGTCATTTCCAGGAAAACCGATGCGTCCGAAAAATGAGTGAAATATACAGTTACGGAAACTACAATAGCTAGAAGTATTAAAGCAAGAACACACGATAAAGTCGCACGTTTCCACCTCCAGAGCCATTGCGTCACTAGAAAAATAATAAAAAGCTATATTATATATTTTTTTTTATGCACAACTATTATGACGGCTAGCGCGTGTGTACCAAAAAAATATTATATAATTTCATTAAGCCCCTCGCGTAAAGCATTATAATTCTTAAATTGTTCGATATCACTACAATCGAGTAAACAATTTGCAACATACAATTTTTCGCTAATCTATGCCAGAATAGCATAACACGTACCTATATACTGTGAGTTAAAATAGCTCTTTTATATTTAGCTTTAATTCTTCTGGGGCGACTAATGTGCAACAATTTTCAATTATATTGTTGACGATATTAAAACGATGATATATAAGTAGGTACTCTGGAATAATTGTGACAAGAAGTCAAAGAAGTTAATGACATTCGTGATATATCATCAAAATTTCTTTTAAAAATTGTTGCAGTTTGAATAATTCTAATAACATTATTAAGCTTCACGCAAGAGAAGATTAAAAGAAACGGCTGTTCTTCCGAAAACACCTATGCTGCGATCATTTAGGTATTTAAGTCAAAGTTTGTAATTAGATTCCTTTCAGATAAAAAAGACATGTCCTAAAAGGAAGAAGTTATCGAAGCTGCTTCAAAAAAGATATAGATCGTACATTATCGATTCTTATCGCATTCATCTCATTTAATTCGACAATTAAAACATATATACGACATTTATTCTTTTTAACATATTAGCATATTAAGGGGTTAGGCCACTGTAGCGCGCATAAAATCACGTACATTTTTAACATTTTTTTTTTTGTAGGAAAAAATAATTTATTAATAAACGCAATTACAGTGCTGTTAAATGTCATTAAAAAAGTATCTAAAAAAATTTTTTCGAATTTTTTTGGTCATATAATGGTCGACTACAGGCAATTGATCTCTTGGCGTCTTTTAAATTGGCGTGACAAATAACTTCGACAATTTTCATCCGATTGACTTCAAATTTTGATATGATTTGTCTAATTACATTTCGCAGAGAAGTACGTAGGATATTTTCGATTAATTAAAAACTTTTAATTTTATGAGCAGTTTTATACGAAATTTTTTACTACAAATTTTACTTTTTAATTCAAATGTCTACCATTTTCCAAAAAATCAATATTTTGAAAAATCCCTACGTACTTTTCTGCGAAATGTAATTAGAAAAATCATATCAAAATTTGAAGTTAATTGGATGAAAATTGGCAGAATGATACCGCTCTATTATCGGATAAGTACCTTCCAGTTTTAATAAATTTACTCCTTGCTAATTTCAATATCTTACATTACATCCTTACTCTTCTCTTTCCCTCTTCAATTTCTTACCCGTTGTCTTATTCGCATCTCTGACTTGTAACATCATTATAGTGACTATTTTACAACATGACTTTTTACATAGAACACCATAAGTTTTTTCACCACAATAACTGTATAACGTATTAAAAGACGAAAAAACTTGAAATTTTTTTATTCTCATAATATGTTATTTTGTATTATTTTAGTTTTATGTTTCGATATTTATTATACTCTTCTTCTCGACTTTTACTTCCAAAACATGTGCGTTTCCGATCTTTAAATTATGCGATAATACGTGTACTGCAGCTCTAATTTTTATTTATTAATTTAATTGCTTCCTCATAGAGGAAGCTTTGTTTTCATAAACTTCGTATATGGACCTTTGATCGTATATAAAGCTAGGTCTAATCAACCAAATATTAAAGAAAAAGTGAGCCAGTAGAAACTTGCACATTGCTTTCTCATAGTTTTTAAGTGAGCCAGTAGAAACTTGCACATTGCTTTCTCATAATTTTTAAGTGAGCAAGTAGAAACTTGCGCATTACTTAATCAACATTTTATTTCGCTTATAAAGCTTCCTCTATGAGGAAGCTTGTTTTTTATTTGATGTACAATTATTAGTAAATATTCTTTAATTTGGCTTCCTCATAGAGGAAGCTTTATAAGCGAAATAAAATGTTGATTAAGTAATGTGCAAGTTTCTACTTGCTCACTTAAAAATTATGAGAAAGCAATGTGCAAGTTTCTACTGGCTCACTTAAAAACTATGAGAAAGCAATGTGCAAGTTTCTACTGGCTCACTTAAAAACAATGAGAAAGCAATGTGCAAGTTTCTACTGGCTCACTTAAAAACTATAAGAAAACAATGTGCAAGTTTCTACTTGCTCACTTAAAAACTATGAGGAAGCAATGTGCAAGTTTCTACTTGCACACTTTAAAGCTATGAGGAAACAATGTGCAAGTTTCAACTTGCACACTTTAAAGCTATGAGGAAGCAATGTGCAAGTTTCTACTTGCACACTTAAAAGCTATGAGGAAGCAATGTGCAAGTTGCTACTTGCACACTTAAAAGCTATATGGAAGCAATGTGCAAGTTTCTACTTGCTCACTTTTTTTATTATTCTAAAAAATCATTTTTTGAAGTCTCAATTATTAAGACTTGAGATGTTCTAACTGCAATTAAAAAATTAGCCCTTTTGCAAAAAGACTAGCCCTTTTGCAAAAGGCCGCCTTTTTGCGAAACACTGATCGTTTCCCAATAAAACTGAACGCACTTTAGGCTTTTTGGCATACATTAGCTGATGCTAGGCTAGACACTTACGTCAGTTTTATTTAAAAAACGATCAATGCTTTTGCAATAAAGCGCCCTTTCGCCCTCTCTCTCTTTCTTTCTCTCTTTCTTTTTCTCATTTGAAATTTTGGAGAATTTGTACATATATCGAAGCTTTATAAAGCTGGGTCTAATCAACCAAACCATAATGAATTATATATGAAATAGGGGTAGAAAAAACTGAAAAATATATTAGAATCAAAAAAATTGCTAATAATTAATACTAAATTGTCAAAAAATATTAATTTATGAAAAGTCTCAATTGTTGAGACTTGAGATGTAGCCATTAAAAGTTAAAATTTTAAAATTTTAGTAATTTTTTTAATTTTACTATATTTTTCAGTCTTTTCTACCCTTATTTCATATATAATTCTTTAAGATTTGGTTGATTAGTTTTTGAGTTAAAGACATTTAAAATTTCGGAGAATCCGTCCTTACATAAACATGAGTCTAATCAACCAAATTTTAAAGAATGACTGAAGAATATAATAGAATTTGTTTTACTTTTTAATTATTGTCATTAATAAGTTTTATTTACATAAATATGGACTAAAGATTTTATGTTTAGCATTAATTAAATAACTAGCTGGTTACCCGGGCTTTGCCCGGAGGTCGTTTTTCTTCAAACAACTTTCCCGACAGCACACGATATCCTATGGACGTCCATTGGAGTCCATTTGAAGTCCAGGAACTTTAAGTGGACTCCAATGGACATCCATAAGATATCGTGTGCTTTCGGGGTTCACTTGTGTTTCAATGTCCATATTGTGGACAAACATAAGGAGTGTGTCGGGTGGTTGATTTAAAGGTGGTAGTTTAACTTTTCCGTTTGAACAACACATTCCAGATGCTTAAGTTTTAAACTATTTGGCTTGACAATGATCACATATTGCATCCATTTTCCCAATTATTACTCTCGGAAAAAATTTATATTCGTAATTTGGATCATAACTAAATTCCTCTAATTTCAAATCTTCAATATTTCACTTTAAAAATGTCCGGGAAAACCAAGGGATAAAATCGGTAATCGGTAAGTAAAATATCGAGGTTCTGTGTACATCGTACATACATAAAAGCCTTATAAAGCTGAGTCTATTCAACCAAATCTTAAAGAATTATATATAAAATAGGGGTAGAAAAGACAGAAGAATATAATAAAATTAGAAATAGCCAAATATTTCAAAACTTACAAAAGTTAGAGCAATCAAAGGCATTTCTTAAAATATCGTGCTATTTCTAATTTTATTATATTTTTCAGTCTTTTCTACCTCTATTTCATATATAATTCTTTAAAATTTGATTGATCAGTTCTCGTGTTACACACATTTAAAATTTCGGAGAATTCGTACATACATAGAAGCTTTATAAAGCTGAGTCTAATCAACCAAATCTTGAAGAATTATATATAAAATAGGGGTAGAAATGACTGAAGAATATAATAGAATTTGTTTTACTTTTTAATTATTGTCATTAATAAGTTTTATTTACATAAATATGGACTAAAGATTTTATGTTTAGCATTAATTAAATAACTAGCTGGTTACCCGGGCTTTGCCCGGAGGTCGTTTTTCTTCAAACAACTTTCCCGACAGCACACGATATCCTATGGACGTCCATTGGAGTCCATTTGAAGTCCAGGAACTTTAAGTGGACTCCAATGGACATCCATAAGATATCGTGTGCTTTCGGGGTTCACTTGTGTTTCAATATCCATATTGTGGACAAACATAAGGAGTGTGTCGGGTGGTTGATTTAAAGGTGGTAGTTTAACTTTTCCGTTTGAACAACACATTTCAGATGCTAAGTTTTAAACTATGAGGAATGACAATGTGCATATTTTCCAAGTATTACTCTCGGAAAAAATTTATATTTGTAATTTGGATCATAACTAAATTCCTCTAATTTCAAATCTTTAATATTTCACTTTAAAAATGTCCGGGAAAACCAATGATAAAATCGGTGTTAAGTTGTAAATATCGAAGTTCTGTGTACATCGTACATACATAAAAGCCTTATAAAGCTTAGTGCCAACCTTTCATTTATTTATTGATTTTGAATTATTTGAGCCTCCTTATAATATTATAATAATCAGTATATATTTGATATCGACTATTTATCAAGGTATCGATTTGACATTGGATTGACGTCGAATCCACTAATCATTTCTGACTGGGTATAGCATAAGCAACAAAAAGTGCTGAAATGATTTTAACATGTAAAACAAAAAGAATTTAATTCAATGATGTCGGAATTTATCAGATTAACCCTTATGTCAATATACCCTGGTACCCACCGAAGCACGTATTATAAAATTTTTTTAAGACAGCGTAAACATTTTTTTTTAAGCGTCTGAATTGTCGCAATTTGACCTTTTTACTAAAGGAATATGCATTAAAATTTTCTTTAAGACCAGGAAGTAAAAAAAAATCATGTTCAAATTTACCTACTCGATTTCAATACCCGTGGTACCCGGGTACCTACCTGTAAAAATATAAAGTTTATTTACACTTATTGAATAAATAAATTAATAAATACTTAAGATAATTTCAGGCTAGATAGTAGGGAGTCCCCACCTATAAGACTTATATCTCCACCAAGCAATCAGAAAAAGACAGAGGACTATATCTGCACCGTATATGCTGCCACGCTGCCTCTTACGGTAAGGGCCGGTCTATCTATATAAGTTTATGTTCCTAACCGTTACCTGTCCCTTCTTCTAGTTCACACCTGTCGAGTATAAGCCAAAGGAACGGTTTTTACACGATACAAAGCATTTTATTCAAGGATTTTGTGGGCAGGTACCCGGGTACCCCGCAGGTATAGAATAACGTTACGCGGGGTATTGACATAAAGGTTAAAATTAGTGTTTGTAAGTAATCAATGCGTTCTACTAATATATTTTAAATTTTTAGTGCAAATATTGATTTATTCTATAATATTTAGATACTCAACATATTTATTACACACGTTTTCAAATTATATAAAGCTTGAATGCAGAGTTGGGAAGTAACGCGTTACTTGTAACGTCGTCACCGTTACAGTTACTATTTTTTTCAGTAAAAAGTAGGTTACGATGTTACATTTCCTTATTCGTAACGCAGTTACAATTTGTCGGGTCGGTAACAATAACGATTTTAATAATTAAGTACTTTTATCGTTTAACTTTATCGCAGCTCCACCGAAAATTAGGTGGAGGAAATAAGAAATAAATATGCTTCTGCTAAAAGTAGTAAGACTCGGACTTATGACTGGAGTATCTGGTGAAAAAACAAAGCTTATATCAGGGAATTATTTGAATAAGTCTTAGCTTTTGCACTGTGGGTCGTTTTCTTGAATGAGATTGATACTGCCACGTCACATGATAATATACAAGGTGTATCAGAAATACTTGTACAAACTTTAAAGGTGAGTTTTCCACACATAAACAAGAAAAGAAGCTCATATAAACATATGTCCGGAAATGCTTGGTTTATGAGTTATAATCGAAAGATTACATTTAATGACAAAAATAGACAGAATACATCTACAATCACATGACCAGTCTAATACATCAAATACGATGGTACACTGCAGAAAAAGTTTGATGATTCGGCTGTTTCAGGTCTGGGAACGCTATTTGATAGTTTTGATACAGCTGCGCAGCTTTGAGTTCACTACCATTAGCGCGACCGTACATGAAAATCATGTCTGCCTGCTCGCGAAATGAATATCCTGCCATGATCTGTAACTGAATTGTAGTAAAAGTCGAACGTACAAAGCAAACTAACCACGAGTGTAAACAAGTTCTTTTGGGTATAACTCATAAACCAAGCATTTCCGGCGGACATATGGTTATATGACTTTTTTTTTTATTTATGTGTGGAGAACTCACCCTTAAAGTTTGTACTTCTGATACACCCTGTATAACTTGCAATTTGTGTTTTTTTGTATATTTTATACATTTTTTTATATTACTTTAAGCTAAATATTTAGATTATATTAAGCTCTAAATTAGAAGTTGTACTAAAATAAATAACGACAATAGTGGATTTAATGGATAAAAAAAAGATTAAAGAGTATTAACTTTAAATTATACAGGGTGATTACATGAGAACATTCAAGGTTAGTTAAAGGTAAAGAATAGATAGTAAAATAAATTTTAAATGTATGCTTTGTATTTCCATTCTTCACAATAAATTATAATTAATCAACGTATTTGGAGTATAATTTTGTGCAGTATTTTGAATGGCCACATAATTGGACCTTATTTTTTAAAGGGTCGCTAAACAGTGCAATTTACCAGAGCTTCTTTGAGAATTATTTGCCAATATTGTTAGAAGATGTGGATTTACATACCTACTCGAAAACAAATGTGGTTTTACCAAGACGGAGCACCAGCTTTGTTTTCGAGTAGGTACCTATGTAAATTCACATTTTCTAACAATAATGGCAAATAATTTTCAAAAATATTCTAATAAATTGCACTATTTAACGTCCCTTTGAAAAATAAGGACCAATCATGCGACCATACAAAATACCGCACCAAACCTTTTATACTCCAAACATGTTAATTAATTATCATTTATTGTAAAGAATGGAAATACAAGACATACATTTGAAATTTATTTTACTGTATACTTTTTATTTTGACTGACATTAAAAATGTTCTAATGTAATAATTATCATTAAACTTGTTTTTAAAAAATTATAATAAAAAATATAGCATTTTATTTAAAAAAATAAAATTAACCTTGAAATGTCTTCAACGTCTCTACACATAAAATAATCATTTCCAATATATGATCACCCCTTTTGTAATGAACATGTTCATATAAACTATTTTTTCATACGTCTTCAAATTTCGCTAATAATTAAATTCGTCCCTTTATATGTATGAAACACCCTGTATATGTGTTTAGTATACATAATATACATAATATATTAATATATAAAGTTTATATATCAAATTTTAAACCTTATTCCTTTACTATAGAAAATAGAATTCTATGATATTCTCTATTTATATTTACCGCAAAAATTCGTATATAATATTATATTAAGGATGTTCGAGTCCGATCTAAAAAAAATATCAGAAATTGATGAACATTGGTGAGCATGTTCTTTAAGATTTCCCAAAGCTTCCATAAAAATTTGAAATTATTTAGGACGCTCATTCGCGGGATATCGCGATTTTAAGGATGTATTGGAGGTATTTCAAATATATTCAGAAATGGCTGTGAGATGTTTCTAAAAATTAAAAATTAAAAGTGATTTACTTAACGATTTAAGTTTAAAGTTGATAAAATTAACATTATCTCTTATGGAGAATCGACATTTTTTGCTGTAAATTTAAATTAAAAAGTAAGATATTTCTAAAACTTTTTTTATATGTAAAACATACATCATTGATATTGTATTTTCAGTTTCAAAACTTAAAAAAAAATTTTTGATTATTTTAACAATACTAATTATTTAAATAACAAAAAAAAACATACTCACACTGTTAACGGTAATCCTTTCTAACATATAAAAAATTTTGTGAGTTGTTGGACATACATGCAAAATCTTTATTTTAGTAATTTTGTATTGAAAATTTTACTTTTAGCAGGGATTGTACCGCTCGAACAACCTTAATGCTAAAAAAAGTAACAAAAGTAGTAACGACTCGTTAGTTTTTGAGTAACGGTAACGAGTTACTTTTATAAAATAACTTTCCCAACTCTGCTTAAAAGTATATTTTCTTTTATGAGGGAAGATATTAGAATATTAGTCTTGTTACGATGGTATCCATAAAAAGTATTTAGATTATATAATTCAATTTATAACATATTTAGCATATTTACACTGTAATTCAATTTAGTGAGTCGCGATAATTTTTTATACAAAACTGTATGTTATAACAATAAAATTGTTGTTACCCTATGATCCAGAAACTTATGAAGGATCAGAGAACGGTTTTGCTGAATTATCCAAAATTTTAGCTAGATATAGATCTGAAAATAATTTTGTTGGACCATTAAAATAATTTATGTAGGATATTCAAACTGTTTGCTAGTGTCAAAAATTTTGTTGTCCTACATAAATTATTTTGATAATCCAACAAAACTATTTTCAAATCTATATCTAGCTAAAATTTTGAATAATTCAGCAAAACCATTCTCTCCGTGTACGAAAAGAAAGACAAGTATAGAAAACCTAAAAGCAACAAGTCTAGAAAATCTATTGCGTTGCACGACTAATTATTACCTTTATTTAATTTAGTATTTTGCGAAAAAATGGATCCGTTTGGGGCTCCGTTGACCTCACTTTCCGATATCTCGGACAAATCCGAGATATTGTCCGAAGCGCGGGTGACGTCAAGTCTACTCTCATCCTTCGAATTTGGAGTAGGATTCGTGTAAACGACATGGTTTACATGAAAGGTAACCGGACCATTGTTGATGATACGTGTATCATTACCCACACGCACTTTCGTCGAGTTCGCCACGGAAATGTCACCGAATCTTGACGGTTCGGAATTTGGTAGAACGACGAAGCCATTTGTGTTGTCGAACCCTTGATGCTTATGGACGACGGTCGACGACACCGACGGATTCGTGACCCAGCCGCCGCTGTTCTCGATATTCGTCTCCTCTTCCTCATCGTCGTCGTCTACGTCGTCGTCGTCACTGCACAGCGTAGAGGAATCTCCAACGCTATCATTGCTTGGAGCGACGACCGCAGTTTCCCTTGCGGAACGCCCAGCCTCGCCGCGAAACCTGTCGACCGCGTGACTCTGGGCAGACACAGCAGCACCGTTCACGTGGTCCTGCTCCTCCTGAACCTCGTGATTACCGTCGAGCGATTGCTGCTGCTGTTGTGTCAGTGTACCCATGCCCTCGCGGAAAATTCACCTTCTCTACATCGAATATGTCTAAAAAATGCGATATGCCGCATGCAGCAGAATGCGCTCGTCGAAAAACAGCTGTAAGGTCTTTAGATAAATTCGTCCGGTCGCCATGAGATCCTCTCACTTCCATTAGAATATATGTCCAGTTTAATTCTTTGTCATTTTTTCCTCTCATATCATATAATAACGGAAAAATTAGTTTGAAAGCGCGATTCTCTTTTATCAATGTAGGATTTTTTTAACAGTTTGTAAAAAGCAACGGTATTTATCTTAAAAATAATTTTCTCTAAAGATCGTTGTTTGATAAGTATGTTCAAAGCGCTCAAACAAAATTTTTCTCCAGATCTACAACTTTAATTATAATTTAAAAATTTGTTTAGTTAAAAAGGATTACTACGTTTTCGAGTTCTTTTTGTAAGATGTACAAAAAAAGAGATTAAAATAACTTGAATCATGCTTAAGCTTGAATAATTTGTGAAACTTGCCATTTATAATATTGTTAAATAAAATCATCGAGAATATAACAGCTCGTTTCTAATCGACGATGCCGAATGTGACCGTTGAGTCCTTGTTTCACACAGTAATGGGACGTTTCAATCAAGAAAATTATGTTGACACAACAACAATGCGGGAAATCAACAAAATTAGTAATCAGAGAGAAACTTCTGCTACATAACGGCAATGATAAGAATTAAGCTTAAATAAATAAATTAAAAATAAAATTCGATAAGTCAAACACTATCTGATATGACATTCAAACTTTCTACTTTAATGGAACAAGGTTCCAACGTAAGTGTGCTACTGCATACGGTATAAATCGCACTTATGCATTTTACATGTTGTGGATAATTATCAATCGTTGTAAATCGATGCAAATTATATGTAATACTAGCTAATTTATAAAGTACAACATCATATAGTACACCATATAGTATAGCATTATATAGTACCTGTATGTGTGTCAATTTACATTATAAATAAAAAAATGTATACCTTTTTCGAATTAAAGTACTCACCGCTTATCCGCTCTAATAAGCTCTCATTCATAAATTTAAAATATAGTATTGTTTTTTAATGGTTAAAGTTTAAACCCATTGTCGCAATCCCCGAAAAATTTGAAAAATTTTGGCCCTGGTTTTAAGAAAATCGGTTTAGAAACAAATTTAACCCATCGTCGCCATCTCCGAAAAATTTTGACACCGTTTTCAAGAGTCAGCAAACTACTAATTTATTAATGGACCGATTTTCAAGAAAATCTATTTATTAATAGACCGATTTTTAAGAAAATCGGTTTAGAAAAAAATCTTGAAACCGGTGCTAAAATTTTTCAGAAAAACAGAGTTTCTTCTTAAAAAAAAATTAAACCCATCGTAATCTCCGAAAAATTAGAAAAATTGTGGCCCCGGTTTCAAGAAAATCAATAAATCAAAAAATCGAATTCTATGGTAGCCATCCCCAAAAAATTCTGACACCTGGTTAAAAAAATTCGGTCCATTAATGAATGAGTATTTCGCGAACAGACAAGCAAACAGACAGAGATTAGAGACTTATTATAGTAGATATATGTATAGTAAAGATCTAGTTGCTGATTCAATGGATAAATTCTTCATAATATCTTAGAATATCATTTCTGTGAATTATGGTGTCCTCAAAAATTCTTACAAATGCGGACACACTAGACGTTAATGTACGCCATTGTGTTCTTTTTGGGGAAAATTTTTTTATATTACATTGTTATTTTATAAATTTACCGTTGTGACCATTTCAAAAATGTTCCAGTACAATTATTGTTCTGTATACCTCCACAATAATAGTATGATTTGAACTCCGTTTTTACACACAAATTATGGGGTTTTACGCTGATCACAATGGAACATGTTACGAATAAAATGTATGTAATAAAATAATGGCGAAGACAAAACGATGATTTTTCATAAGAAATAACATAATGTACAACAAATTGATATCTTTGTAAATAAATTATGAACATCGATTATACTAGTATGGACTAAACGTCGTAATATCTTCGCCGTTCAAAATATTTTACTGCGGAATAAGTTGCGTTCAATCTGGCTGATCAATCTATCCCGCTTATCTAGGGTTCTTATAAGGGAGTTGGGCGAATACCGTTCCCGGAAGTGTCGCCATTATCCGTTAAACCGTATAAATGCAATACATATACGTTACTTACATATTACGTTCGTTACAATAAAGTTAGAATAGCCTTCTTTATCTTAAGATACATTAAAATTTTATATAGTAGTTACGATGAAGGATTTTCAATTTACCATCCTTCAACGGAAAATGGCGACTTCCGCCACATTTGCCCAACTCCCTTATAGAATCCTTACGCTTATCTATATCACAGTGACCTCATTAGTCATGACGTAACTTATGCTCAAATAAAATTACTTACATCTTCATTCACAGAAAATGAATAAAATAGTTTGTTATGCCTTGTTTTGTCAAATTACAAAATCAAAATTGTAAAAACGAAGTTTATCGTGAAAATACATATTTTTACGTGCATTTTATTTAAATCGAGAACTCATAGGTAAAATGAAAAACAAGCTCGATCGGAAAACATTACTCGTGATCAGTATCCCAAATCGGCGCAGGCAGTCGGCAACAACCCCCATTATTCGCTAAATTAAGGATTAAACTTACTTATACTTAGGATTACCTTGCACAAATCATCGTCTGTGCTAGCAGCTGTTACTTTGCCAACACTAAATTCACCATCAATCTATGACGACATGGTGCTGTCAACGTGTCAAAGCGCTTTGCGGAAAGAAAAACATCATTTGATCTGGCTCTAACGGTTGTCGACACGTCGTTGACATCACCTGTTGTTAGAGGATGCACCGTCCAGCGGGAACAAAATACAATCCGAACAACAGCGTAGTCGGTTCAAGTCACTATAAGTTACCTTTGTTGACTTTACTGTCAGTCAAACAGATACTGGCTTCAGCGATGACAAAGTTACGCGGCTGTCGAAGTTTGACGCGCCTTGGACGTGGAACCGTGGACAGTAGCGCTCGTTCTCACTCGCGAATAGCAAAGCGAGAAAAAGAATAGAAAAGCGGAGTCCAGGAACTGGTATATTCTTTTTCGCACAATAGGTATTCCCGTATTTAATTTGCATATCGCCTGGGATTTCTGTGCTGATACGTGGATGGCACCGCCGTCACCATGTCGCACCCAGTATACGTCACTTCTGCGGATCACGCTGTATATTAAAGCGACTGTAAATATAATGCGATCCGAGAATATGTTACATATGTAGGATATATATTTCAGAAGTGTACGACGCTTCTTTTTTTCATAAAGAATTGATTTTTCGGTCGCAAGCCACTTGTCAAGCACTCACTATGACAATCAAATTACTGCGATGGAATCAAAGAACGCGAAATGGCGGTATTACCTTCGTTCAATTCGACACAGAACACTATCGCGTTATCTTGTTGAACATGCTCGGAAATCGTTGGCCCCCTCTTTGCCTCTTTTCTTCAACCACACTGTTAACGACATAGCTGCAGTATGCATGTATATGCGCGGTGACGTCACTTTATATTGATAACGTCGATTTTTAGTCTTTTTGCGTGAAGCCGAACGGACTTTTATCTTTATTTCGATAGCCGGATATTTTTAACAGCAGTAGCATATACGAAACATCAATATATTACTTCTATTATACATATAATTTTTTGCATTAAAGATGAAAGATTAATATCACGCACTAATTATGTCACTATTTGCCTCAAGTTAAGAGGCAGTGTATTTTTAAAAAAAATTTGGAGCTAAGTTTCGTAGAAATTTATCTATATAGACACAGGCTTGTATTTATGTTACATATATAATTACATTTTATTACTTAAAATAAAATTTAGAAAGACAATGTTTTCTTGAAAAACAATTTTTTATATATCAAAAAACGAATTTCTTTAATTAAACTGGCAGCTTATTAACAAAATTACATAATCGACGTTTCGACCATGGTATTTGGTTCTCTTCAAGTATAAACTATTTCAAAGTCAAAATTAACCGGTCGGAGTTTTTTGACTTTAAAATAATTTATACTTGAGAAGGACTAAATACCATGGTCAAAACGTCGATTGTGTAATTTTGTTAATAAACTGCCAGTTCGGTCGAAGAAATTCGTTTCTTGTTATTCACTATACTGGCGAGAAGAAAAGATTATTTTATTTTTAATTTTTTATATCTGAAAAAATCTAGTAGTATTATGTATAAACAGATAATATATGAAATCTAGTAGTATTATTATGTATAAACAGACTATATACCGGATTCTTCTTGATACGATAAGATAATGAATTAAAAAGACCTAAGATAAATGTACCAATGCCTGGACATATATTTATATCTGGACACTTTTATCATTTATATATAAGTATAATAACGCGAATTAAAATCAAAGATACAAATATTTTTCTTGTATTTTGAAACTTTAGTTATAGTATTCAAATGTTTATTTTTATACATTTATATTTTTTAAAGGTATCCAAACATAAGTACGTGTCCAGGTGTTGGTACATTAACCTTATGTAACAAGCCGAGATATAAATACGTGCTTTACTTTGATATATTATATTTTTTAATAATAGTATTAAATAAAAAGGAAATATTATATTCAATAATAGTATAGAGTACTAATCCTCTCTTTACACGAATATTCGAAATAATTATAGTAATTTGAATAAAACGAATGGCACGATTCCGATAACTTTGGCGCCTTGATTTGACAGCGCTTTCTTGTAGTATTTTTTACGCTGAATAAAAAATTATATAAGTCTCATAGGGCTATAACTGTTTTAGTTTTTAAAATATACAGTGTTAAAATTAAAAATAAATAATATAATTTTTTAAATAATACTTTAGTTTCTAAAACACCAGTTAGTTGATCTGATGATGTTGAAACCTATGTGGAACCGCACAACGATAGACCTCGTTTCCCTTGAAACAGGGATAGGATAGGGTGGACCTCGCTCCTTATCAACACCTAGTTACATGTAACTTACATGTTAGTCGTAATTTCCAATTCAACAATGTAAATGTTATATAATACACGTGTTTATTGCATTTACATTGTTGAGTAGGAAATTACAAACACTAAGTTACATGTAACTTGGTGTTTGCTGGGTTTGCATGAAAAGTTGCATTTTGCATACTGCATT
Organism: Leptothorax acervorum; assembly: GCA_035220615.1. Classification (NCBI taxonomy): domain Eukaryota; kingdom Metazoa; phylum Arthropoda; class Insecta; order Hymenoptera; family Formicidae; genus Leptothorax; species Leptothorax acervorum. The sequence continues at coordinate 44,246 of JASTWQ010000459.1, read as the reverse complement.
TTATTAATTAAGTTTCGCATATCGCGGAAACTAATCGTGCTAACACAATGATTCTTTCACAATTGTGTTCCTAGTTTAAAAATACGGTAATTATGCAGTTATATGGATCACTCTCCGATGACCTTGACCTTGACATATGTTGTCAAGGTCATCCTTCTGAGTGACCTTCAGAACGTTTTAGCCCTCGGTCATTGTTCGTTAACAAGTTATTAACAAAAAAAGTTTGAAAAATACAGCAGTTATTTTGAGTATTGAAAGGCGTAAACGACTAAAACGACACGTGGAAATAATACATAAATAAACGAAAAAAAGTCATTTAAAGCAGCAAATTGTTAGTGTATTTAATAGTGTTAACATTAATGCCATTTCTATGTACGGCGACACGCGGTCGAGATCGTGGTGACATCTGCACTCATCATTCTAGTCCGTGGTTCATCTAGTTCGTTTCACGCAGTACGATTAATGGTCGCCTCCCGCGCAGTACCGTGTATCAGTCGTCAATTACGAATAAACAGCATCGCTTACGTTTATACAAAGAACCGTGTCCCGTTCAATTCCTACTGCCCATTCCTAACAGGTTATGGGCCCAGTCTATCGGAATTAGAATTGAACTGCACCGAGCCGCTCGAATACTAGGTTAACGCGTCGCGCCGTTTTAGTGGAAACCAAGCAAAATGAGTGCGACAAACATGCGAATCGAGACTCTTAACAAAGAAAATTACGACACATGGAAGATGCAGATTGAAGCACTGCTGATCAAGAACGATGCGTGGGAATACGTAAACGGTCAAAAACCGCGTCCAACCGGCGACGCCGCGACGGCCACCGCCCTGCTGGCATGGAATAGTGCGGACAGTAAAGCTAAATCGGATCTAATTTTGTCGATTTACCCTACCGAGTTGAAACAAGTCAAAGGATGCGCAACATCTCGCGAGGTGTGGTTAAAGCTGGAAACAATATATCAGTCAAATAGGCCAGCTCGCAAAGCTACCCTACTGAAACAGCTTTTACTTCAACGGATGGAAGACGGCGACGACGTACGCGAACACGTGCGGAAATTCTTTGACGCCATCGACAAGTTAGCGGAAATGGACGTTGATATAAACGCGGATTTGAAAGCGATTATGCTTCTGTACAGTTTACCCCCCTGTTATGAAAACTTTAGGTGCGCGATCGAGTCTCGCGACGATTTACCGTCACCGGAAACGCTTCGTGTGAAAGTTATCGAGAAAAGTGACGCGAGGAAAAATGACATCCGTACAAAATTACCTTTTACAAAAAGGTAAAAAAAAGACGCCAAGCACGCGTGGTGTACCTTGAAAAAATCGAAGTAGTTATCTTTGTACCTCGAAAAAATCCAAGTAATATCTTTACCTTAAAAAAACCAAAGTAATATATTTACCTTGAAAAAATTGAAGTAATATATTTATTACAAAAAAAAAGAAATGATATCTTTAAATTATGCGCCAATTAAATATAATATTATATCGAAAAATAACTATTGTTCTTTTAAAAAATGTATTCCCATTAAAGTGAAAAAATTAATATAAAATGTGAAAAATTTTAGTGAAAAAAACTTGGCGCTGCTAAACATAATAATATGTATATTAATGAAACAATTTCTATAAATGGGAAAAGCACTTTAAATTAATGTGTGAAAGTCTCTACATTCACATTGTAATTATTAATTTAATATTTTAAATTAGTTATTTATTGCTTTCAAATATTTTAAAATTTGGCAGCGCCAAGTTTTTTTCACTAAAATTTTTCACATTTTATATTAATTTTTTCACTTTAATGGGAATACATTTTTTAAAAGAACAATAGATATTTTTCGATATAATATTATATTTAATTGGCGCATAATTTAAAGATATTATTTCTTTTTTTTTTGTAATAAATATATTACTTCAATTTTTTCAAGGTAAATATATTACTTTGGTTTTTTTAAGGTAAAGATATTACTTGGATTTTTTCGAGGTACAAAGAAAACTACTTCGATTTTTTCAAGGTACACTACGCGTGCTTGGCGTCTTTTTTTTACCTTTTTGTAAAAGGTAATTTTGTACGGATATCACCCCTTTTTGTTATAGATACATCAAACGCCATAATGTCTATCGACATCGACATTTATGTCTGATAAAATCAAATGTAAATATTTTTTAACAAGTAATAAATTATTTATTCCGCCAGTGATAATTAACAACTAACTCGTTAAGAGATTTTCAATCGACCAACTGGCAATACTCAATCATCTTTTTCCGAAATGAACGTTTGAAAATCTCTCGATTGAAAATCTCTTAACAAGTTAGTTGTTAATTATCACTGGCGGAATAAATAATTTATTACTTGTTATTATACCCACACCTTTGACTAAATATCGGTGTTCCATCTTATTATTGTTTAGAAGTCATCTTAATATCTGTTATTGCGATAAATATTACCACATGCCCCGGTAGTCGAATTGGTTACGACGCCCGAACGGAATGCGGGAGGTTCCAGGTTCGATCCCTGGCTGGGGTAATATTTTTTCGCAATAAAAATTAAAAATTAAATTAAACTATCTACATCAACGGACCAAAACCCTTGGTCGAATTCATCGTCTCGATTTGATCTGAAAATGCTGTGTGAATCTGACAAAGCGGGTCGGCTTGCAGTTTTTCAAACGTTCATTTCGGAAAAAGATGATTGAGTATTGCCAGTTGGTCGATTGAAAATCTCTTAACGAGTTAGTTGTAAATATTTTTTGTATTATAACTTACAAGAATTATATCTGAGAGTTTGACATCCTAAAATGTGCAATGTAGTTTGCATAAATTTATAAATTAAAAGAATATTAGGCAAAGTCAAATTTGTCGAGAGCACATTATGCAGTGTTTGCTATAAATAAATTTTGTCGAAAGAAAAACAGATTTGATACAGAATTTGGCATGTACGATGCTATTGGCAGAATGTCATAGTAGATAATATATGTATAGTAAAGTTTGTTAACAAAATAAGGCAATAAATAATTTATAATACAAACTACACTGCACATTTAATTAAGGATGTCACTGTCAGTTATAATTTTGGTGTTATATACAAAATATAATACAAAAAATATTTAGACTTAATTTTATTAGATATATTTGATAGTCATTATTAGAGAAAAAGAGAGAGAGAGAGAGAGAGAACGCGAGCGGGGAACGCGAGCGTGACCGCGAGAAAGAGCAATACGTACGATAGATATAACCTCGCGACCCTCGCACAGGGTGTATCCCAGGAACCAGCCATCCGCAAGGCGCGAAATCTGTCACTCCAGCACTGCACTTCGTTCGGAGTGTTCGGACGCGACGACGCGGACGGAATATTTCTCGACGACGCGGACGTCTAAAGCGGCCCATAACATGTACGAGTTTGATTCGCAAACCGGACTCAAACATTTTTCACCACACACACACTCCCGAATAGTCCCGAAATTTGGCTCGTCGGACGCCGAGCCCGTCTCGTAACATTTCACCCACGATATTGTTTACGAAAGCTTCTTTGCTTACGACCACGATCGCAGCGTTACGATAGATGTAGACGCACCTTAATATAATTCATACGATAACTGTCACGACGAACGTTACGATCGTCGTAATGAGCTTACGATCCATCGTAACGCTGCGATAGTGATCGTAAGCAAAGAAGCTGTCGTAAACAATATATCCATGTTAATATATCTTACTATAAACACACTTTTCTTCGCGCGTCGAGAAGGCTGACATGTTAGGTTATACTGTTGTAACGCTAGACAAGTGTCACAATCTTCCGAGTTCAAGTTGAGTCAACTCATATAATAAGGTTACGATAGCTGTCGAGCGTTACAATCGTCGTAAGGAACTTAACATTACGATAAATGTAAACGCAGCCTCGCGCACCAACTAACGTACACGTCAGTCACGTCACTGCACATAAACATGCTTTCTGTTTCGTTGTCATGGAGACGCTCGAGACTGGCAATATCGCTCTCTCGCTCTCTCTCGCGAACGCGATTTATTTATCGACAAGCAAGAGCCATCTACAGTCGAAAGTAGTGAAAGTAACGCTGGGGTATCCAGAGCCATCTGTTGGCGAACAGCCGGGTTAATATATATATGTCATATGTCCGACGACGTGGACGTTTCTTAAATGAAAATTTTCAGGTCTGGACTTTTGCATCGCAATATATTTTTTCGTAGGCCACGTAGGGGAAAAATAAAAATACTTTCATTATATAAATTTGGTCCAAGCTTTCCATTGAGCCTAGTTAGAACTTGATCCGTTCACTAGTTATCGAGATCTCAAAATCTCGAGTACTTTCAACATATATATAATTCGTCGCGTCGCGTATATAGAGCCACGGCTGTCTCGCTCCGCGCGTACTTGGCGCGAGACACTACCGTGTCTCTTGATTCGTGGAACGACTCAAAACGCGATGTTCGCGAATAAGCGCCGGAATCAAAAGAAGGGGAAATCTGGAAATAATGAAAGCAGCGCCAGCAAACAGGAATTTAAATACCGGTGTCATCGGTGCCGAGAAGTCGGCCACAAGGCAGCAGATTGCAAGAAGAAACCCGAAAACGTTCAACCGGCGGCAAAGAGCGCCGAAGATGTGGTCCTATGCGCAGTGGAAAGTTTTACGGAAGCGCACGAACACGAGGCCTTACGTGCGGAAAGTGACACACCCAATCGGAAGTGGTGCCTAGACAGTGGCGCAACGTCGCATCTGTGCAATGAGAAACGCGAGTTCGCGGAAATAGACGATACGAAACGCGGCAAACTGAACTTAGCTAGTAGTGACTTTACCGAAATCGCGGCGAGGGAAACCGTTTCGTTTACCACGGAAGTTGACGGAAAAACGAAAAACGTCAGCCTAACGAACGTACTTTACGTACCTGACCTCCGTGCGAATTTGTTATCTGTCGCGAAGATGACTGATAAAGGGTGTGAAGTGCTATTTACCAAACGTCGCGCTATCATTACCGGCAGCGACGGAAGTATTAAGTTGACAGCCGATCGTGTCGGAGACTTATTTTACGTGCGCGAAACTAATTGTAAGCAGGAAGAGTGCCGGAAAATTTTTAATACGGCTTGCGACGCGGAAAAACCGTCGAAAAATTTACTGCTGTGGCATCGACGCCTTGGACACCTCAACGTGCAGGATCTATGCAAAGCCGATCGGAATAAAACAGTACTCGGCACAAACATCGGAGGAAGTGAAAATAAAATAGAGTGTGACACCTGTCTTCGTGGAAAGATGACGCGAACTCCTTTTCCCAAGAAGTCGGAAAGGAAGACGGAAATCCTGGACATTGTTCACAGCGACCTCTGTGGCCCCATGCGGATCGAATCTAAGAGCAGAGCGAAATATTTTATAACCTTTATCGACGACGGATCAAGATGGTGCGAGGTACGTTTTCTTAGGAAGAAAAGCGAAGCTTTCGAGGCATTTAAGGTTTTCAAAGCACTTGTGGAAAAACAGAAGGGAAGACAGATTAAGTGCCTCCAATCCGACAACGGGACAGAATACCTCTCCAAGGAATTCGACTAATACTTGAAGAAATACGGGATTCAACGAAGACTCACCGTCGCCTACAACCCGGAACAAAATGGAGTTGCAGAGAGGAAGAACAGGACTCTTCTGGAAATGGCGAGGTGCCTTCTTATCCAATCAGGCTTGCCATCGTCTTTTTGGGCTGAAGCTGTTTCAACCGCAAACTATATCAGAAACAGATGCCCAACCAAGACCTTGGACGGAAAGACTCCATACGAAGTATGAACGGGAAAAGCTCCAGACGTAAGCTACTTCAGAGAATTTGGCCAAAAAGTATTCATTCTGGACGGAAATTCCAAAAAGGGGAAGCTCGAGGAACGCGGAAAGAGAGGAATATTCTTGGGTTATTCTGAAGAGTCAAAAGGATACCGAATTTGGATCCCCGAGGAAAATAAAATTGAAATCTCACGAGATGTCAAATTCTTACAGAAACCCGAATCCCCCTTAGTGAACAACTACGAGGACTTTCTTCCGGAAAATTCGGAACAACGGAAGAAAGACACAAATCTTCGCACAGTCGACATCGATCTTAGGTCAGCCGAAAATCAAAACAACGTTCCTCTTATCGAAGAACCAGAAGACGATAACAGGAACGAGGGGAGCGAGAGCGAGGTCGACGAAAACGAAAACGCAGTCGCTGAAAGAAGAAGAGGTCCAGGAAGACCAACGAAGATCATGACAGGGCACAGAGAAAGACCTCGGAAGCAATATCAACCACCACGCGACGAAGCCAAGTTTGCGAATAGTACGTACGAAACGCCAAGTATGTACGAAGAATTAGTAGAACAGGCACTTATGGCCGAGATACCTATAAAACAAGCACTGTCTAGTCCAGACGCTGAGGAATGGTTTCTTGCCATGGCCGAAGAAGTAAAGTCAATACTAAAAAACGACACCGGGCAACTCGTGGAAAGACCTGTAAATCAAAGGATCATTGGAAGCCGCATAGTCCTGCGAAATAAGTATAAACCGGACGGATTGATCGAGAGAAGGAAAGCTCGTATTGTGGCAAGAGGTTTCGCTCAACAGCCCGGAATACACTTTAATCAGACGTTCGCACCCGTAGCTCGCCTGAGTTCCATTCGTCTGTTAGTTGCTCTTGCAGCCAACTATGGGATGACGATCAAGCAGCTCGACGTCACAACGGCGTACTTAAACGGAGTAATCGAAGAGAAAATATTTGTGGAGATTCCACATTTTTTCAAAGAAGCTTTGGAAACTATCGTCAAGATGGAAGAGACATGCAGCGAAATAAGAATTAAAGCAGAACAGATGCTGGAAGAATTAAAGATCGGAAATAAGGTATGTTTATTAAAGAAATCTCTCTACGGCTTACGTCAAGCAGGAAGAAGCTGGTACCAAAAATTGGACAAGACACTCAAGAAGCTCGGAGCAATCCCAAGCAACGCAGATCCCTGCGTATACTACATAGGACAAGGGGAAGACATGATATTAATCGCCGTATACGTGGACGACATCCTAGTCATTTCCCGGAATGGAGCCAAGATAACAAAGCTAAAGGAATACCTCTCTGAGTTTTTTGAAATAAAGGATCTCGGTGAACCTAAGTACTGTCTGGGAATCGAGTTCGCACAAGACGGAAACAAAATCGGAATGCACCAAAAGGGATACATCAGAGATATATTAAAACGATTCGGAATGGCTGATTCGAAGCCAGTTAGCACTCCCATAGACATCAACGTGAAGCTGACAAAGCCGGAGCTGGATCCAAACAACGAAGAGAGGAAGCTACCCTATCGGGAACTGATGGGCGCGCTAATGTATTTAGCTGTGGCTACGAGACCCGACATTGCCCACGCCGTCAGCGCCTTAAGCCAGTTTAACAATTGTTTTGGACATATCCACTGGACGGCGGCAAAGCGCGTTCTGCGCTACTTAAAAGGCTCGGATGACTTGGGACTGATTTTCGAATCGAGGACGGAATCTCTAAAAGGATATGTCGATGCAGACTGGGCCAGTTGCTCGATAGATAGACGCTCGTACACCGGGTATGCATTCATCCTGGGGAACGGAGTAATTTCTTGGGACTCCAAGAAACAAAGGACAGTCGCCTTATCTTCAACGGAAGCCGAGTACATGGGACTCACGGAGGCTGTTAAGGAGACTATACATCTTCGAGGATTCCTGACAGAGTTAGGATTTGAGACACTGGCCGACACTAGAACCCTGAACGACAACATGGGAGCCCAACGACTTGCTGAGAATCCAATCTTCCATTCCAGAAGCAAGCATATAGATGTTCGCCACCACTTCGTGCGCGATGCGTTGCAGAACAGGCTGATGAAGCTGGAACATGTATCAACGGACGACATGGTTGCCGATATCCTCACCAAGGGTCTACCAAGGCCGAAACATCGGCGATGTGTGGAAATGCTTGGCCTCGGGATTATGATGTCATCTTCCAAGGATCGACCCCGTCTCGAGGGGAAGTGTTAACATTAATGCCATTTCTATGTACGGCGACACGCGGTCGAGATCGTGGTGACATCTGCACTCATCATTCTAGTCCGTGGTTCATCTAGTTCGTTTCACGCAGTACGATTAATGGTCGCCTCCCGCGCAGTACCGTGTATCAGTCGTCAATTACGAATAAACAGCATCGCTTACGTTTATACAAAGAACCGTGTCCCGTTCAATTCCTACTGCCCATTCTTAACAAATAGTCTCTTTGTTATAGTAGAGAATAGTATAGAAAGGTATATGTACAATTTCATATGTTAGAAAGTAAAAATGTAATAATTGTATTCTCTGCTTTAATTTAATCAAAAGCATAAACTGTTATCTGCTTTATTTAAAGCAGTGAATTGCTAATATGTTGAGCAGTCTTTTTGTTAAAGCAGAGAATAGTTGGTATAGAAAGGTATATAGGGTAAAGTACGGAGAGATGCCTTGGACGGATAGTCGCCCCATTATAGGTAGCTTCAAAACGAAGCTAACTGCGGCGATCCTGACTATTGCGTATAGTGTTTAATCCCTCTCACACCTTTGTCACGAAGCTACAGGTTAAAGGACAGTACGCGCGCTTAGTTGCAAGCTCCTGAAATTTATAACGAATATAATACTAGCAAACATTTGGGACTTGGTTAGTGGATGCGTGTGTGAGTGGATGCGGAGTGCGATTGCGGTATAGCGTACTGCGATTAACTGCGTGCGTAGTTTTGATTTGGCGATAGGTATAGGGCGAGAGGGGAGATAAACTGCGGAGGAAACGGTGAGATTAGAGGGAAAGAAGGGATGCTGCGAGGGAGGTATAATTAACAGGATAAGTACAAGTCGAAGTTTTGAGGTTAGGCCAGAGAGGGGAAAGGAATAGGCTAGGGATAATATAGGGAATCTGCTTCTCTTTTCTTTAGCATCGCGCAGCGCCGCTCGAGGGTTCTCCCGTGAAGAAGGAAAGGCAGGTGGCGCCAGGCGTATCGGTGCAAGTACAACCACCGGAGGCAAGGAGAGAGATGGCTGAGTATCGCGTCGGAGTCAAGGAGGGGGAGCCGTGTGATACAGCACACGTAACATTACGGGAAGTGAGGAATGTAGAGGGGATGAGAATAAGGGAGGAAGCAAGGAGAGAGAGATCGAATTCAACGAGTATTATGGAATGCTTGCAGGGAACTATAAGCAAGGAAAATGAAATAAATATAGCAAAAAGAAAGAGATGTGAGATAGGTGCGGACGATATCTTCAAGAAGTGTAACAGAGTAGACAGAACTCCACCTGAAGTGAAAAGGTTGGGGGATGAAAGGAAGAAAAGTGAGGAGAAAAAGAAGAGAGAAGAGGAAGATGCATTGGTGGCAATTCTGAGAGAAATAAAGGAAGAAATGGTAGACATGAGGAAAGAAATGAGTGAAGTGAAAGCCAAAATGAACAGGCTGGAAGAAAAATGGGAGACGAGGGAGAAAAGGCTAGAGGGTAGGCTGGATAAAATGGAAAAAAGAATGGAAGATCTAGAACGACAAAGAAATGGAGGAACCCGGGAAAACGAAAATTTAGCTGAAGAGGTGGCGGAGAGAGCAATCAATCTGCTGAGAAAAAAGGATGGTAGCACGGAGTTACAAGGAGAGAAGATCATGGAGGTGACAATGGAGGAAGTAAGAAAATTGAAGATAACACTAGAGGAAAAGGAGAGGAAGGAAAAGAAAAATAATATAGTGATAAGAGGACTGAATAAAGGGAAAGGTAGTATTAGGGATGCAGCAGGTGAATTCCTCAATAAGGAGTTTGATGTCAGCGAGAAAGTGAAAAATGTACAGGTGGTAGGTAGAGAAGGAAAGGAGGTGATAATTGTGGAGCTGATCAACTGGGAGGTGAAAAAGAAAATAATGAAGGAGAAAAAGAAACTAGTGGGCAGGAGAGTATACATAGATCATGACATGTCGCAGGAAGAAAGAGACGTGCAGAGGAAACTGAGGGAGCGCGCTAGAAGTGAGAGAGAGAAAGGAAAGAGCGTGAAGGTAGGATATAGGAAATTAAATATAGATGGAAAATTATACATTTGGAATGAGGAGGCGAGGGAAGTTAGGGAAAAGAAGAATTTCTAAGAGGCAGCCAAGAAGAGAGGACGGTGGAGGAACGGACGGAGGAGAAAGATAAGAAGAAAAGGGAAAAGAGAAGCAGAGGGGGAAATGATAAATTAGGTAGGAAGGTAATGTTTTGGAACGTGGCGGGGGTAGAGAATAAAGGGAAAGATTTTTGGAAGTTTATATGTAAGTACGATTTCATTAGCATGTGTGAAACGTGGGTGGATAAAGAAGGGTGGGAAAAGCTAAAAGTAAAGCTCCCAAAGACCCACGTTTGGGAATGCAGTTTTGCGACTAGAGATAAGAGGAAGGGTAGAGCGAAAGGGGGCTTTATTATAGGTAAAAGGAAAAATTGGGGAGATCAGAACACGAAAATTATAGGTAAACAAAAGAAGGGGGTGTTAATATCGGAAATCGTGGAGGGAGAGGAAAGTATGTACATTATCTCGATATATAATAAGGAGTGCTGGAATGATTTAAAGGTAATATTGGATAACGTGACAGAGGGAATGGACGGTGAGTTTATGTTAATAGGGGGAGACTTTAACATTAGGATCGGCGAAATGGGGGGTGGAGAGGAAGAAGATGGTGGGGTGGAGAGGAAAAGTAAAAATAAGTTAGTAAGTAACGGCGGAAAGGGGCTTATAGAGTTTATACAGGATAAAGGCTGGTACGTCCTGAACGGTACAACGGCAGGCGATTGGGAGGGAGAATATACGTTCGTAGGGGCAAGGGGTAGTTCCGTAATAGACTACGTCCTTTGTAATGAAAAAGCGCGGGACATCGTGCAAAAATTTAGTATAGGGGACAGAGTGGACTCGGATCACATGCCGATTATGGTGACGTTGGAAGGAGGGAGAGAGGAAGAGGAAGCAGAAGAAGAGAAAGAAAGAAGAGAAGAGGAGATATGGAGGATCTGCTGGGACAAAGAAGCAATACAGAAGTATAGGGAAAGTACGGATAATGTAATATGGGAGAGCGAGTTGCGGGGGTCGGTGGAAAATAAATGGCTGAAGCTGAAAGGTATAGTCCAAGAGGCCCTGGTAAAGAAGAAAGTAAAAACTGGTAAGAGGGAACTAGGACACAAAGATTGGTGGGATAGGCAGTGTACAAGGAAAAAGAGGTTGGTGCATAGACTTTACAAGAAATGGAGGAAGGGAAAGGAAAGGAAAGACAAGTTTTTGGAGGAGGAAAGGAAGCTGAAGGAGCTGGCGGAGCAGAAACAAAGGGAGAAGAGAGAGGAAGAAGAGATAGAGTTAAAGAACCTGAGGAGCGTGGCAGAGGTATGGAAGTTTATCAACAAGAAAAGGAGGAAGAAAGTATGGAGGGAAGCCAATATAAGGAAAGAGGTATGGAAAAAACATTTTATGGAGTTATTGGAGGGAACGGAAGGGCAGATGGACTATGGGAATAGCAGTAATCCTGTGAGGACTCCGGGAGTTCAGGAATATATGGAAGAGGAGTTGCCGAGTGAAGAGGAGGTACACGAAGCGGTGAAAAAGTTAAAGACAAAGAAGGCTGTAGGAGTGGATGGTATTCCCATGGAAGCATGGAAATACGGAGGTAGGTGTGTCAGAAATGGTCTGGTAGAGCTGATAAGACAGATATGGATGGAGGGAGATCTCCCGAAGGATTGGAAGACGTCCATAATCGTGCCTCTACATAAGAGAAGAGACCAAGAGGTCGTGGGAAATTACAGAGGAATATCTCTGCTTTGCTCGGCATACAAGATCTACGCGGAGATTCTTAGGAATAGATTGGAGCTGGAGGTAGAAAGATTGGGATTACTGCCCGAGAGCCAGGCTGGTTTCAGAGGGGGAAGGTCTACGATGGACAATGTCTTCATTCTGAACCATCTGGTACAAAGGGAGAAAAAGAAAGGAGGGAAGGAGAGCAAGGTGTATGCACTTTTTGTAGACTTGAAGGCGGCATTTGACAATGTGGATAGAAAACAACTGTGGTCAACCCTAAAGGACAATGGAGTAAATTTGGATATTATAAGAAGATTGGAGAAAGTGTATGAGGAGACGGTAGTTGGCGTAAGAACAAAAGAAGGGCTGACGGATGAATTCAGGACACACAAAGGAGTTCGCCAAGGCTGTGTGATGAGTCCACTTCTGTTTAATTTGTATATTGCAGATATAGGAAAAGCGTTAAAGGATAGGAACATTGGGGGGGTGCCGTTACTCAGTGATAGGATATGGTCGTTGGAATATGCGGATGATATGGTGTTTGTGGCGAAAAATAGAGTTGCGTTAATGGATATGATAGACACGTTAAGAAGACTGTTAAAGAAAAAGAAACTGTTGTTATGTGTAGATAAGACTAAAGCTATGGTTTTTAACAGAGGAAACAAAGAGAAAAAGGAGAGCTGGAAATGGGAGGATAAGGAATTAGAGGAGGTCCAGACTTTCAAATACCTGGGTTTTGTATTTAATAGTAAAGGAGATTATAAGGATCATATAAAGGAGCTGAGTTGTAAAGGAAGGATAGCAGCCAATAGAGTCTGGGGATTGGGGGAAAGAATCTGTAAAAATGATTTTTGCAGAAGATGGATGTTATTTAAGTACTTAGTGCAAAGCGTGTTGTCATATGGGGTGGAGATTTGGGGGTGGGCGGAAAAGAAAGAGTTAGAGAAGATCATGCTAGATTACGTCAGATGGGTTTTTAGATTGGATTTCTGCACGCCGAGATATTTGATGTCAAGGGAATTGGGACTTAAAAAGTTGAGGATTGGATGGGGACTAAGAGCAGTGAAGTTTGAAGAGAAAGCAAGGGCAGAAAAAGAAGATAGATGGATAAAGAAATGTTGGATGGAAAAAGATAAAAATAATTGGGGAGATATGTACAGTAATGAGAGGGAATTATATTATAATAGAAACGGCTGGGGAGTACAAGCAATAGAGTGTATCAGAGCAGCGGGGGGGGGATATAAAGTCGGAATTGGTGCATAGGGACTGGGAGGTTCAACGACAAATGGAGGGGAATAGATTATTGGAAACAAAATATAATGAAAGGTATAAGGAGCTCTATATGAGTCTGGATGGACCCAGGTATTTGAAAATGAAAAACTTAGTTAAGGTAAACGTAGGAGATAGTGTAAGAGCGTTAATAAGACTGAGATGTGGAAATTTGGAGGAGGGTAATAAGTATTGGTTGGAGGAAGAGAAATTGATGTGTGTGTTCTGCCGTCAAGGTAAAGATAATCTTAGGCACTATATCGAAGACTGTGATTACACCAAAGACTGGTTCATAGGGTTAGGGAGTAGCAGTAATGAGATTGTAAACAGATTATGTAATGATGTATTGGAGAAAAAGAAAGGCGACGTATTGACGAAACTGTGGAGAGAGAAAGAGTGTAAAATAAGAAAAAGAAAATAAGAATGTATTAGGAGTGTGCGGTATGGGTATGAATGATTAAGGTTATTTTTGTAAACCAAGTCCACTTCTTGGCTATGTAGCTGAAGTTAATAATAAATTGATTGATTGATACTAGCAAACATTTTCACGAAGTTACAAGCAACTATCAAGAAGCTAGAAAAGCAGCAGATTAAAAAAAAACCATTTTTTCTACGTGAAATGTCAAACAAGTGTTTGAATTAAATCGTGCTTTAACCTATCTTTTAAATAGTTTTAAAAAAAAAAAAAATATCCGTACTCAAAAAAATAGACGCCCCCGGTATTCGTACGAATAGATGCCTTTGCCTACTGTCTGTAGAATTAAAATTTTTAAAAAATTCATTTTTTCTACTAGCTATTTTGATAGTAAATTAAAGTATTTTTACACAGGATGCTGAGACGTTATGTTAGAAAAGTAGAAGAAAAGAGAATAAAGGGAGAAAAAGAAAAAGTCAAAATTAATTTAAGAAATTTAAATTTTATTGCGTAAAATGAGAAAATTTTATTTAGATTTAAAAAATGTCTTATGTTGATTTTTCAAGTTTTTAATATTTTTTTCGACAAATTAAAGCTAGTTTTAACTGTTTCCGCTAAAGGCGGATAGAGCTCAAAGAAATGTCTAAGAGTTTAAAAATGTCTTATGTTGATTTTTCAAGTTTATAATAAAATTTTTGTTAATATATCAAAGCTAGGTTTATTTGTTTTTGCTGAAAGCGGATAAAGTTTAAAGAAATGCTTAACAGTTTAAAAATTTCTTATGTTGATTTTTCAATTTCGTAATAAAATTTCTTTTTGCAACGCCCGTGGCAAATGTTCGATTTTCGATTGCTGTTTAGCGTGCGGAAAGTGGCTTATTTCTCAACGATTCAACATATGCCTTACTTTACCGAGCTAGTGCGAGAAAAGTTACTTTACCGCACTAGTGCGGTAAAGAACCTCCTTTTTCTTTCACGATTGATAGTTTTTCTTTTTTGATTTTCGACTGACATAACAAACTTGAACGTAACGAAATTCACGCGAGACAAAACGTCTAATTCGTTACAACGGTCATTCAAGAAGGAAAAATAAAATGGATAAAGAAAACATGTGTCCAAGACCGTCCACGCCGGTAGAACTCGTAGAAGCAGCTGCATCTGCCACAGAAAATTTAGTACCAAAGAAATCGAGAGATAAATATATAAATATTTACGAAAAATTTATAGAATGGAGAGCATCTAAAAATACAACATCATTTTCGAAAAATGTCTTAATGGCATATTTTGATGAATTGTCAAAAAGTGCGAAACCATCTTATTTGAATTTAATTTCAATAATTTTTTAATCTTAAATAAAACTTTCGCGACAGGCATTACAAAAATATTGTATGTTGCATGTGCGGAAGACAACGAATTACGTCACGCGTGAGGTTGTCGCATTTGCCTCAGCTTGTGATGCATTTACACTCGTACTCGTGTGAATGCATCATAAGCCTTCGGTTCATGCGGCAACTTCACGTGCGACATAATTCGTTGTTTTCCACACTTTCCACACAAAATACTAGAGGAAAGTCCCCGATTATGAGATACCACATCTATTTTGTGTAATTTCCGGAAGTCTATGGGCAGAATTGAAAAATATAGTAGGTTATTTTGAAGGGAATTTAATAAGCTTTAATATGCTAAAATGTAAAATTTAATTTAAACATTAATTTTTTTGAAAATTAGAAAAATGTAAAAAATGAGCTTTCGGCAAAATCGAAAAAGTGTGCTCTTAATATGAGAGACCTCGGGAAATCGCTAATAAAGTGCAAAATACATCATATTGTAATTAGAAAACTTTATTTAAAGTTTCTGAAAGATAAATGTAATGGAGAAGCACATTTGCAACAATCGTAAACACACTTATACCCAATATTATATCTAATCTGTCCCCTCCACCCTTCCCCCTCAAATGAAGATCAGCACGCACTTATAATTTTGTATAAACCTTCCCTTAACGTTAATATAGTATTTTCTCTTATTTTATTACTGTATAATAACTTTCATACTCCAGCAACCCAGGAGTACCCTGAGTATCTCGTGTTACGAGCCCCACGCCTTGCGGTTTTGCGATCACCAAATCTAATCTCCACAATTGAGCAACTCAATATATCCCGTGTTTTTCTATTAACACGACCTTACTCCATCGCTGTATGCAGAACTCATTGCCAAATATTTATTAATTATATAATAAACAAGGTTTAAAGTCTCATATCCACGGCACTTGACAGCATCCAATTTCACAATTTCTTTCTCTGCAACGACTACACGCACGATCAAACAATGAATTTTACACTAAATAGGTTTTACCCCAAGGGCAATAAATTCATAGTGGAACCAACTGATAGGGCCTATTAGTTTAGCAGAAACCTCGCTATCGCATATTAGGAGTCTATCTCATAATAGGGGACTTTCCTCTATTAATATATTAGAGCTATTTTTATTTGTTTCCACTGAAGGCATCTATTCGCCCATCAAAGGGCATCTATCCCACTATAGTGGGATAGACGCCCAATTTAGTACCCTTCTAATTTTTGCTCTAGTTCATCAGTTAGTGAGAGCAGGATAGTGATTGTTGGGTAAAATTTAGGTGGAAGGTGACCTTATCATAAGCGCATAAAACCTATCTGCATATTATTAAAAACATAAATTTTAGAAGGAGTTGTTGAAAAGTGTGGCATCTATCCGTACCTTACCTTACAAAATTTTATGTCTTACAATTAGAAAGCATAAATATAAAGTATTCTCTGCTTTAACTATAATTGTATGATTATACGATGAGATACATTCTCGACGAAGCCAGCTTCGTCGATTAAGAAATTTAATTTGGTTATTTATACACTGGCGAAGTTAATGTATCTCATCGTGTTTGAATATACACCGTCGACGTAAATATCGGTGTTCCATCTTATGATTGTTTAAATGTGCTATTGCGATAAATATTACTACATGCCCCGGTAGTCGAATTGGTTAAGACGCCCGAACGGAATGCGGGAGATTCCAGGTTCGAACCCTGGCTGGGGTAATATTTTTCGCAATAAGTTTTTACAGTGATTTTAATATTAAATCGATATCGATTTAATTAGGGAAAGGAGAGGGAATTTTTCCATCTTAATTTAAGGTGCTTAAATTTAAGCGTTTTGATAGAAGGACCAGAATCTCGGTCTAGTGTCCTGACCGTCAGGATTGTGACCGTCAGGAGTGCCAGCTTCGTCGATTAAGAAATTTAATTTGTATGATTATAATTGTACAATTAAAAATAGTTTACAATTATAATCATACAATTATGGTTAAAGCAGAGAATACTTTACATATATGCTTTCTAACACATAAAATTGTATATATACTTTTCCATACCATTCTTTTCTATACCATTCTCTGCTTTAAAAAAAAGACTGTTCAATATATCAACAATTCACTGCTTTAAATGACTTCTTTATACATGTTCTATTTACACATCCATATTAGTCGCTTATGTCTTTCAATACTCGAAATAACTGCTATAAAGCAGAAAATTGTTGTACCTATATTAAATAGTCTTTTTGTTAAAGCACAGAATAGTTGGTATAGAAAAGTACAATATATATAAATTTTATGTGTTAAAAAGCATAAATGTAAAGTATTCTCTGCTTTAACCATAATTATATGATTATAATTGTCAACTGTCTTTAATTGTACAATTTTATATTAACTAATTTCTGCTTTAACAAAAAGACTGTTCAATATATTCACTGCTTTAAATAAAGCGATAACAGTTCATGCTCTTGATTACATTAAAGCAGAGAATACATTATATTTATGCTTTCTAACATATAAAATTGTATATATACTTTTCTATACAAACTCTCTGCTTTAACAAAAAGACTACTCAATATACTAACAATTCGCTGCCTTAAATAACTTTCCTTCGTTCATACATGTACTATTCTCACATAGTCGTTTATGCCTTTCAATACTCAAAATAACTGCTGTGTTCTTTAAACTTTTCTTGTTAATAACTTTTTAACGAACAATGACCGAGGACTAAAACCTTTTGAAGGTCACTCAGAAGGGTGACCTTGACAACATATGTCAAGGTCAAGGTCATCGAAAGGTGGTCCGTATAGCTGCATAATTACAAAAAATACTATCAAAAACAACCGTTAGATCAAGTAACACACTTTGGAAATTGAAGTATTATTTAAAAATTTATATTAATTATTTTTAAATTTAACACTGTATATCTCAAAAACTGGAGCAGTTAGCCTTATACGACCTATATAATTTTTTGGTTAGCGTAAAAAATACTACCAGGAACAATCGTCAAATCTGTTGTGAGCACACTGAAATTACACGTAACAATTACGAGCTACGTTCGTTGACCCTAGTAACCGCCAAAAAAACCTGAGCTTGCATCGAACCATCGAACGTTCGATGCAAGCCATTGCCGACATCACGAGCGTTCACCTCGGTGACGACAACTCCAAAAGCGCTGACAACACGGATGTCGCCAACTCGGAAAACTTCCGAGTTGGCAACAGGACATCGACCCCGAGCTTATAAATTACGCTGATAAGAATACCGAGCGGGCAGTCGCTAATACAACATCCAGTAATAAACGTGCATCATATTATTCGTCACAATAACTGTCATTATAATCGATAAGCGACTCTAAGTATATCGGGAATTTCGGAACTTTATATCTATACATAATCGGACAATTGTAAACGTTGAAGAAAAAAAATATATTCAAGTAACTAAAGCTGTGCACCCAACGCGGACGAGTACATTCATTCTCCGACCAGGAATCCTCGAATCCTGTGCCGTCCTTGAGACCACCTCACGGTCGCAGCACAACAAATCAAAGCGCCAAATTTATCGAAATCTCACCAATAAACGAATAAAAGCATATGATTAACCCTTACGCTACCAACGTGGGTATTTTGTTTCCGATCAGTTTCTATTTATGAAAATTTCGCGGAACTCCGAAAATTTTCCCGCTTCTTACCCTCGCCTAAAGGAAGTTTAGTGGTAGGGGACACCTCAACGCAGCAGAGCGACCGGGGATGTCAGTTTGCCTGCAGACAGCGTCGAGGCAAATTGTACGTTGGACTCGAAAGACGCCGGTTGAAGAATTAAAAATTTGAATTTAATTAAAATGTTACTTAAAAATGACTCTTCATAAAATATTTACATATGAACAGGATTTTGCTCATAACTTTCCACAAACAAACTAACATAAAATTTCTGCAATGTATACATATTTCTTTATATGTATACATAAATATATTACTCTCCAGCATCGATTTAAATCAAAATTTCGATTAATTTACTTCCCATTTTTCTCCACGTAAAATGTATTAAGTATAATTTTATGGTTGCTAAGAAAGTCATTTTTGGGTATAACTACATGTCATAATTTATTTAATTCTAGATTCTAGCATACAAATTCGTAGAGAAGCACATAATTTCGCAGATATTTTATTAGGAACTGAAATCCAGTGAATGTTAAACATTAATGGGATTATCAGAATCTATATAAGGGATAAGGTCATAGTAGTCTCGTAATCATTACGCAATGAAAATTGATTCCCTTAGCATTAATTACAAATATTATAAATAAAAAACTGCAGTACATATCAGCAATATCTAGATTATAAATTTCTCTCAAATTAAGAATATGAGATAATAATTTTATTTTTTCATAATATAGGTTATTATTATTTAGCAAATGTACAAAATGCGAGCTATGCTAACGCGATTAATCAAGCACAAGTATCAAGATTCCCTTACATATGTCTACAATTCCTTCCCTTTTGCTTCCTCATAAAGGAAGCTTTGTTTTCGTGAAAAAATTTTCTTTTTAGTTGCCGCTGCCAATGTGTTCAGAATGTTCTAAAACGTCGAAAAATTCCATTTAAAAAAAATGTCCGTATGTGTGTGTGTGTGTGTGTGTGTCTGTGTGTGTGTGTGTATGTGCAGATTTGATGTCTGTCGGTTCCTCTAATTTCCGCAAATATTGAGATATCGGGCTGTTTTTTTTTTAATCGATAAAGTATCATTCAAGGAAGGTTATTATTGAATTTGGCGATAATCGGTAAAGGGGTTCTTTTAAAAAAAATTTTTTTTTTAGAAATGCCCGTGGTTGCTTTAACTTTCGCAAATATTGAGATATCGGGTGGTTTTTTTTTTAATCGATAAAGTATCATTCAAGGAAGGTTGGTATTGAATTTGGCGATAATCGGTAAAGGGGTTCTTTTTTCAAAAAATGTTGAATTTTTTTAGAAATGTCCTTGGTTGCTCTAACTTTTGCAAATATTGAGATATTGGATTAAATTTTTTTTTAATCAATAAAGTATCATTTAAGGAAGGATGGAATTGAATTTAGCGATGATCGGTAAAGGGCTTATTTTTTTATAAAATTTTAAATTTTTTAAGAAATGACCTTGATTGCTCTAACTTCTGTAAATTTTGAAATATTGGGCTATTTCTAATTTTATTATATTCTTCAGTCTTTTCTACCCCTATTTCATATATAATTTTTTAAGATTTGGTTGATTAGACTCATGTTTATGTATGGACGGATTCCTCGAAATTTTAAATGTCTTTAACTCAAACTAATCAACCAAATCTTAAAGAATTATACGGGTGTACCTAAACTGGCGACAAATATTTTAATGACAAATACTTTGTAACATTTTAAGACGAAAATTCTAATACGAAAATGCCGAGGCTATAATAGTTTTCAAATGATAAAAGTTTAAAGATAACGAATGACAAGGTTAAATTTTCACGCGCTCAGGGATGGTAACATGGCCAATGATAAAGGTGCTTCTATGAATCGAATGCCTTTGAGTATTGTAAAATTGTTGCAAAAAAATTCAAAAGTTTTATTAAGAAACTATTTTTGTTTGTTTGTAATGAATTATTTATTTAATAATTCAATATATTCATGATATGTGTCATTATGTCATATTTATTTGGTTAATTCATATGATGGTAATAAATCTCCGCAATAAAAATTGATTAAATCGATGAAATAATTTTTTTTCCTACTTTTGATTAAATTGGATATAAAATTGCTAATACCAATTATTTATTCAATTCTGATATAGGTCTAGCCACTCTCTACTCGTTCTTAAAAATTATGATAAAATCTTAAATATTTAAAAAAGAAAGAAGTTAACATAATGAAATATAATAGAAAGAATTAATGTAAAATAAATCAAAACGGGCGTACTTCATCAAAACCCACAAAATAATTTTTAAATAAATTTTTTTGAAATATTATTTTACGACGTACATTACTATAAGCTTTCTTTTTAGTATTAAAATCGATTTATTTACATTAATGGGAAGAAAAATTTTAAATTAAATTAAAATTACAAAATGTATAAATTAATAAAAACTAAAATATAAAACGTATGAACTAATAAAATTGAAAATACAAAACGTGTGAATTAATAAAATTAACTTAATATGTACATTGTACATGCAGTCAATCATTTTGCGGTTCAAACGCTTACCGCTCAAATCCAACAAAATATCTGTCAAGAAAAACGTTAGCATTAGTCATAAATTGTTCATAATTTTCTCGCTCAAAACCAGTAGGAAATTAATAGTATAAAAATAATACCTCTATTTATAAAAGGTGTTTAAAGTGTCCACCGTCACATTCGATACACAATCGTGCACGTCGTAACAAACTCGTTGTTGCATTTAAAATCATTTGTGGCGTAATAGTTGCAAATGCTTCGATTAATTCACACGTTTCGTATTTTTAATTTTATTGGTTTATACGTTTTGTATTTTAGTTTTTATTAATTTATACATTTTGTAATTTTAATTTAATTTAAAATTTTTCTTCCCATTGATGTAAATAAATCAATTTTAATATTAAAGAGAAAGCTTATAGTAATGTACGTCGTAAAATAATATTTTGAAAAAATTTATTTATAAATTATTTCGTGGGTTTTGATGAAGTACGCCCGTTTTGATTTATTTTACGTTAATTCTTTCTATTTTATTTCATTTGTTAACTTCTTTCTTTTCTAAATATTTGATTTTATCGTAATTTTTAAGAACGAGTAGAGAGTGGCTACTTATATCAGAATTGAATAAATAATTGGTATTAGCAATTTTATAACCAATTCAATCAAAAGTTGGAACAAGAAATGATTTCATCGATTTGATCAATTTTTATCGCGGAGATGTATTACCATCATATGAATTAACCAAATAAATACCTATGACATAATGACACATATCATGAATATATTGAATTATTGAATAAATAACTTATTACGGACAAACAAAAATAGTTTCTTAATAAAACTTTTGAATTTTTTTGCAACAATTTCACAATACTCAAAGGCTTTCGATTCATGGAAGCACCTTTATCATTGGCCATGTTACCATCCCTGAGCGCGCAAAAATCTGGGAGGGCTCCGTTTGCCTACAATCCCGATTGCCAACAGCTTCGTTTGCCCACAACGTTTTGCCTACAGCTTCGTTTGCCGACATTCCCGATTGCCTACAAGCATTATTGCGCACATGTAATAGTTAAAAATACGAACGTATTTTTGCGCACATAGCTAAACACATTGCACACATGACTTTATTGCACACAAGCAGATTGCACACATGACATTATTGCGCACATACACATTGCACACATGACTTTATTGCGCACATACACGTTATATTGCACACATATGTCGCAGGCTTATTGCAAAATCAGCCCTTTTGCAAAAAGACTAGCCTCTTTGCGAAAGACCGGCCTTTTGCGAAGCACTGATTGTTTCCCAATAAGACTGAACGCACTTTAGGATTTTTGGCACACATGGGCTGGTGTTAGGCTAGGCACTTTGCAAAAAGTCTAAAATACGTTAGTCTTATTAAAGAAACGATCAAATGCTTTCGCAAAAGGCCGGCATTTTGCAAAAAGGCTAGCCTTTTTGCAAAAAGGCTGATTTTACGATAAGTCTGCGACATTGTGTGCAATATAACGTGAATGTGCGCAATAAGTCATGTGTGCAATGTGTATGTGCGCAATAATGTCATGTGTGCAATCTGCTTGTGTGCAATAAAGTCATGTGTACAATGTGTTCGGCCATGTGCGCAAACGTACGTTCGTATTTTTAACTATTACATGTGCGCAATAATGCTTGTAGGCAATCGGAAATGTCGGCAATCGGGAATGTCGGCAAACGAAGCTGTAGGCAAAATGTTGTGGGCAAACGAAACTGTTGGCAATCGGGATTGTAGGCAAACGGGACCTTCCCGAAAATCTAACCTTGTCATTCGTTATCTTTAAACTTTTCTCATTTGAAAACTATTATAGCCTCGGCATTTTCGTATTAGAATTTTTGTCTTAAAATGTTACAAATTATTTGTCATTAAAATATTTATCGCCAGTTTGGGTACACCCTGTATATTGATATTATATTAAATTGGTTGTTATTTCGAGATTTGATTGAAATTTTATGTGGTAAAAACAGATCAACGATAATACTCGATAATACTCCACCACCCTTATCGTCTTTAATCGCAGCGGTCCTCTTTTCTTTGGATATGTGCTTTTTATTACTTATTATATTTTTCTTGTCATAAAATGTAAAACTATATACAAAAATGTATAAACATAAAAATTTATATATCAGAATATATAATTTACAATTTATTTTACAAAAAGTACAAAGTATATACAGAATTATACAATACGTACACATTATACATATAAAGAATTTGCACGTAAAAGTTGCTTAAAACAACAATGTGATTATTAAATTATTACCGGAATCGAAGTAACAATCTTTAAAATCTACGCTATTTAATCGTAACAACATTCGTATGATGTTAGCCGACGACAGACACTTTTTTTAAAAAATTAGGAGTGAAATGATTGTATTTCGGTTGTAGATTATTTATTTTCGTTTAATAGTCCATAATTAATTTTTAATTTAATGTTTAAAGTGTCAGTCGTTGGCTAACATTATGTGATAGACGTACGGTTGCGGAAAAAATCCAAAGACTTTTCTCTAAATGTATATATTTCAAAATGGTGAACGAAAATCAAATGTATAGATATACACATGCGGATATCTTTCCTTCCATTGATTAACTAAGCAATAGCTAATTTTGCATAATTTAAGACGAAACTGTTGCAATTTAGGACAATGTTCCATAATAACGGAATATTTATCAGCTGTATCAACTTGATACATCCGATAAAGATATAACTCTTTCAAGTTTTTGCACTGCGTTAATAATTCCAAAATGCGATCAGTGAAGATAATACCGTACAAAGAAACTACTTCCAGGCGTTGACAAGAAGAGAGCAATTTGCTCAAACGATTATCAGGTTCAGCGTTTCTGTAACGAAAATCATATAATTGTTATATGTATAGTACATTAATTGCAAAAAGAAATTACGTTAATTTTTCAAAGTTCTTGAAATGCAAGAGAAGCAAACACAAACGATAAAAAATACTGATCGGAGGGGTATTAAATTCTCCGGGGGCGAAAGATACTAATTAGCTCGAAGGACCAGAGGGAGGGTATCGCGGTCTCCCTCAATGCGAGAAAAGCGAATGTTGCGGACGTGTAAAGTATGCAAGAAAGCGAAAAGCGACTTATCGCCGCACGTGCCTCGTCTTCTACTGGATGCAAGTCCTGGTGATTCCTTTGTCTAGGTCTGCGCAACCAGGTAGTAAGCAGGAAAGGCAGGCAGCAAGCAAAGGCAGGAAGCAAAGCAAGCCAAGGCAAGGCAGGCAGAGAGATGATTCCTGTACTCACCCGAGATAAGAGAATTCGAGATATGTGTAGTAGACTGCGAGACTCTTCGATGTATTCTCAGAGACAACTTGACGATGAGTTTTGATGTGTACTCGACGAGGACTAGGCCGTAAGTGCGGGAGCGATTCTGCAACGCGTGTCGCAAGCGAGTAATCTGCTAGTCTGCTCCCTTTTCGACAATTGCTCCCGTCAGTGGATGAACGATAGCCAGCACCGATTAGTGGGTCGCACGAAATATTAATATATCATCAGTACCAATCGCGATCCGTCAACGTCTCGCGCAAAGCGCAAATAATAGAAACTAAATCTAAGCTAAATCTATGCTAATTGATACTAAGAATGCAAGCGAGTTTAACCATGCAACTATAATGTGATATATATAATCGAACTAAAGAGCGAAATTAACTAACTAGAAAGCTACATGCAATTTATACAAGGCGATGCGCCAAACAAATACGATAACATATGTATTTTAAAAGAAAATTGAAACGCACACACTCACCCAATATTTTGATAAATCAGTTTTCGTAAATTTTTACAGTTAGCGAGGCCGCTAATACCCTGCAATATAAATCCACCTGTATTCCTTAAATATATTGCTTCCAAGTCCGGGCATGATCTTCCCAACTCTGCTGTAATTACGTCTAGGTCTATGTTCACAGTTATTATAGGTGCCAAATGTAATTTACGCATTCGTTGATTTTTTTGCAATATTTTGCAAAGAGGTTCAGTGTGTATTTTTGTATAACTAAGATTTAAATTTTCCAAACTCTTCAGCTTTTCGAGATACAAGAATCCTTCGTCGTCTATGCGTTGACACAAATTTAGATCCAATTCTAAAAAGAATATGTATTAATTATATGCAATTTACCCATATAATCTTGACAATTATATATTTTGTTTATTTATATGTACCTTTCAAATTTTTGCATATCTCTGAAATATTCAGTAATGCAATATTATTTATATTATAGCAGCTATCTAATTTTAAGTGCGTTAAACGCCTGCCGCAATTATTAATAAATGTTACGAAGTCCGTAATATCAAACATGCTATTTGTAAGATTTAACTGTTTCAAATATTTACAACTATGTCTAAAGTAAAAAAATACATCTTTGTAAATATTCAGATTTACATATGACATGTTCAAACTTTTATAGAGTTCATAATCCCGTGTTAAATTATTGAAGCGTTTATTTATTTGATTCATGCGGCGTAACGTCAAAAAATCCAAGAATTTTAATATTCTTAGCAGTATTTCATCCTGCAAAGATAATATATAAAACATTAATACACCAGATGACATTTCAATAAATATTATTATGAGTAAGAGACTTCTTAGAATACTTTACAGGAAGCGCAGATAAACTGCAATGTAGCTTGGATTCATCCGAAAAGGGTTTCACACTCAGTGCATTATTCGAATCACTTTTCGATGAAAGACAACGCGCAAATCTCTTATGGGATGTCATATTTTTTTCCTAAATAAAAGACAAAAAAAATATGGAGAATAATAATTTTTTCTTTTGTAGCATATATGCTAAAAAAAATGCATTATAATATTATATATTTATAATTATATAGTGTAAAGATTATATAATCCAAGTTTAACTTCCTTTCATTTATATTGTTAGTATTGAAATTTTTGTCTGCAGCATGTGTAGGTACGTGACACGTAAACTATAGATTTTTAATACTAACAATAAATATTAGAACGTAGTCCTTGTAGAAAAAGATTTTAATTATCAAAACAAATCTTGTTATACAGAGAATTATATACACGAGAGGTATCCAATTTCAAATTACTACAATAATTTTCACTAAAGGCCAGTTTTTTAATAACGATTTAAACTAAGTTTATATTAGTGTTACAAAACGGACTAGCGGGACACGAATGAATGGCTCGAGAGAGCCAACGCGGAGACTAGGGCACGACCATAGAAAAATATTAGGAAGAGATAGAAAGTCTATCCCGCGGTCTATGCCGGATATCGTAGAGGGCGCCATCCATGATGTCGAGTCCACAGGGCGAGTCGCGTACAATGCTCTCACCAACACTTCCCCTCGAACCGCACTGGCTGGCAGACTCCGTTCAATGGATGGGCTTGAGCCCGAGGGACTTCATACAGGCTTCGTGTTTTCCTCTAGGCAGTCCCTTCGTAAGAATATCCGCCGTCATCTCGTCGGTGGGCACGTGTTGGATGGTAACCAGATTTTTGTCAACAGCATCACGCATGAAGTGGTGTCGAATGTCGATATGTTTCGACCGAGCGTGATAGACAGGATTCGTCGCCAATTTCTGAGCCCCGTTGTTGTCGTTCTTGATGATGATTCCATCCAAAACTATCCCGAGTTCTCCGAGTAATTTTCCCATGTACAAAGCTTCCTTGGTTGCTTCAGATAGAGCTATATACTCGGCTTCCGTCGATGATAAAGCCACAGTTTGATGCTTTTTAGATTCCCAGCTGACAGCTCCACCGCTCACCAAGAAAGTATAGCCTGTGTAGGATTTACGATCCATATTGCAGTTGCCCCAGTCAGCATCCGCGAACATCTCAGGAGAATCACTAGAAACAGAGTAAACTAGACCAATATTATCAGTTCCCTTTAGATAACGCAACACTCGCTTGGCCGCCCACCAGTGAACCTCCGTATGACAGTTGTTGAACTGGCTCAAACAACTGTTAGCATGGGCTATATCGGGTCTGGTTGACGACGCTAGATACATTAGTGCCCCGATGAGTTCCTGATAGGGGGCCCCATGATGATGGCAATCCGTACCGACTTCTTCCTTGACCAGTTTGACATCCGGATCCATTGGAGTAGACACCGGCTTACAATCGAGCATGCCAAATCTTTCAAGAATATCGTTAATGTACCCTTTTTGTCTTATGGCAATTCCACGTTTATTTCTTGAGAACTCCAGGCCCAAACAGTATTTAACGCTGCCCAAGTCTTTGATCTCAAAGTTGACTCTAAGATGGTTTTTTATTCTTGTCAGCTCCGCATCGTCGCACGATACAATCAGTATATCGTCAACATATATGATGATAAAGGTTCTTTTCTCGCTAGGTCCAATGAGAAACACGCACGGATCGGCTTTCGATTGAACAGCTCCGAGTTCTTTAAGCACCTTCTTTAGTCTGTTGTGCCAGCTTCTGCCTGATTGTCGAAGCCCGTACAACGCCTTGTTAAGTAAACAAGCGACGTTCGGCCTCTGAATGTCCTCCAACATCTTCTTCGCTGCTTCCTTGATGGGGCCGTCCACGCGTCTGGATCGTGTAATGTGTTCCAAGGTATCTTCCAGGTATTCCGGTGCTTCCATGTAGATCTTTTCCTCGATCTCACCATTTAAATATGCCGTTGCAACATCGAGCTGCTCGATCTTCATGTCTCTTTGGGCCGCTACAGCCAACACAGCACGTATCGAGCTCATCCTTGCAACTGGGGCGAACGTCTCGTGGTAGTCAATCCCTGGTCTTTGAGAAAAACCACGTGCCACAACGCGTGCCTTTCGCTTTTCGATAGATCCGTCGGAATTGTATTTGTTGCGCAGAACAAATCTGCTCCCAACAACTCGCTGATCCTCCGGACACTCCACTATCTTCCATGCATTATGTTTGATCAGGGATATCACCTCTGCCGCCATCGCTTCCATCCATTCTGATGAGTTCGCATCCGACATTGCCTGCGTTATTGGAATTTCGGCCACGCATGCTAGTTCCGCCTGTTCGAGCGCATCGTGGCCATAGTCCTTTCGAGGTCTCCCGGGTCGCCCGGTTCTGATAATACGGGGACGTCCTCGTCTTCGGACTTGCTCGGGTCTCTCGTTTTGACCCTCCGGTTCCTCTGATTCCGCTTTCCCTGGTTCCGCTTCTTCTGGTTCCGCTTCCTCTGGTTCCGCTTCCTCTGGCTCCTCGACAACTTCCTCGATGTCTCTCCACTCCGTATTGTCTGATCCAGAGGACTGAATAAAAATCTTCAAAAGGCGTTTTTGTTCCTCCCCAAGAATTTTCCAGAAACCTTACGTCACGAGTAATCTCGACCTTTTTGGATTCCGGCAACCAGATTCGAAAACCTTTTGATTCCTCAGAGTACCCGATAAATACTCCCTCCCTGGATCGAGGAATCAAACTTTCCTCTCGTGGGAGCTTTGTCTATGCAGAATACTCTACATCCGAAATTCCTAAAATAACTTACAGTCGGAGCGTTACCTTTCCAGCTCTCGTGTGGAGTCCTTCCATCAAGCTTCTTCGTTGGGCAACGATTCCTAATGTAATTCGCTGTGGACACCGCTTCAGCCCAAAACGACGGAGGTAGACCGGATTGGAGTAAGAGGCATCGCGCAGAATCCACCAAAGTCCGATTCTTTCTTTCGGCTACCCCGTTCTGCTCCGGAGTGTATGCCGTTGTGAGTCGACGTTGAATTCCCTGAGTCCTCAAATATTCATCGAACTCCTTGTTGACGTATTCGCGGCCATTATCGGATTGAATCGCCTTTATCTTCCTGCCATGTTGTTTCTCGACGAAAATCTTGTATGCCTTGAATTCTTCGAGCGCTTGATCCTTACTTTTTATGAACCTTATCTCCGTCCACCTCGTATGGTCATCAGTAAAAGTGATGAAGTATTGCGACCCTCCGTTTGATGTAACTCGCATCGGACCACATATGTCGGTATGGATAAGTTCTAACTTATCGGTTTCTCGTGTCGACTTTTTCGGAAACGATGGTCGCGTCATCTTCCCCTGGATACATATCTCACAGTTCAAGTCTTCAGGCCCATGCCGTAAGCTTATACCCCGAATAGCGCCGTCTCTGGATGCCTGGACAAGGTCCCGAAAGTTCAGGTGACCCATCCGTTGATGCCAAGATTCGTATGTGTTCGTCGACACCACCGACTGGCAGCTCTCCTCGGATATCGTCTTGGCTTTTTGGCAATCGGGTGGTTCTCCGTCGATATAGTAGAGATCGCCAATCCTTCTGGCAATTAATCTTGTACTTCCTTCCTGATCGATGATAACGGCCTTTTGCTTTTCGAATAAGACTTTATAGCCCTTATCTGTCATCTTCGATACTGACAATAAGTTCATTCGTAACTCTGGAACGTGCAATGTTTCACTTAAAGTCACTTCTCTCCTTTTTCCGTTCGCTGTTGTCACGATCGCCGCCACACCTCTTGCTTGAATTTCCGCGGATGAATCACTGGCCAGCTTCAAAATACCCGACTTGCCTTCGTTAATTTCTGTGAATAAGCTAATATCCTTGCACATGTGTGATGTACATCCACTGTCGATACACCACCGATTTTTAGAAGTGCTGTCAACGAACTGGCAAACGTCTGAGTTGTCTTCGGTCAGTAGGAGAGATACTTTGCCTTTATCATCCGTTTTCTGTGACGTACATTCCGAGGCCTTATGCCCCTTCTCGTGGCACTTATAGCATTTAAACTTGAAACATTTCTCCTTTTTCTGTTCCTCTTTGTTAGTTGAATTATGCCTCAAATAATTCCGCTTCTTCCTGTTAACGAGTAAAGCATCTTGACTCGATGTCGTTGTGCTCTTCCTTGCGTCGAACTCTTCGACTATCTTCGTACGTAGATTTTCAGGTGTCGGAAGCTCGTCACGACTTTCGATCGCGACTCTGAAATTTTCGAAGCTTGGCGGCAAACTGTATAGCATCATTATGGCGAGCTGGTCTGGATTTATAACCACGTCCATTTCCGACAACTTATCCACGGCATCGAAAAAATCATGTAGATGCTCGCGCACGTCGCCGCCTTCGCACATCTTCTTCAAGGTGAGGGTCTTCAGCAGTGTGGCCTTTCGGGCGGGTCCTTTCGATTGGAACGTGTTTTCTAACTTTATCCACAATTCACGCGACGTTTCACAGTTTTTAATTAATTTCAACTGACTCGCTCCTATGGATAAAATTAAGTCCGACTTGGCCTTTTCGTCCTTAGTTCGCCAATCACGTACTTCGGCCGCGTTCTCGGGCTTCGCTATCTCGCCGCTCACATAACCCCATGCGTCATTCTTTATAAGTAGCGCGCGCATTTGTAGTTTCCACGTATCATAGTTGTTGCGCCCGAGCGCCTCGATACGCACGACACTATTCGCGGCCATAATTGCGTACCGACGATCTACCTTCTTTGCGATATGCTACTATTATGCCGACGCGCCCGATGCAAGATGGCCGAGTAGCCTTTACGCGCACGATAACTTCCGTGTATGCACAGCGCGAAGTCTCGATATGCTACTATTATGCCGACGCGCCCGATGCAAGATGGCCGAGTAGCCTTTACGCGCACGATAACTTCCGTGTATGCGCAGCGCGAAGTCTTTTCCCTCTTCTTTTTCGCGATTGTATCAGTCACTTTACCGTCTCTTCGCGATCGCGTCGATTCGTTGTCCCCACGCAACAATTCGACGTCTTTTGGACGTCCGAAGTGTGTCCTGAAAAGTCCCATTTACGTCGCCGTATATCAGACGTCTAAAATACGTCTCAAGTACGTTGTTTGGACGTCCTATAATGAGGTTATTTACACAGACATTTTAGGGATGTCCAAGGTACATCGTCAATATGTCTGATTTTTCAACCCGTTAAATTCAAAATTTTTTACATTTTAATTTTGTTAAATAATATTGGATGAGTTTATTTTACATATTTGTCCAACAGATGTCTCGATAATAATTCTGAAATATATATGTCATGTTTTTATCGTCATATAACAGACGTTTAATGGATATCCAAAGGACGTCTCGGAAACGTCTCAATTTCTGATGCGTAAAACAAGACCGTTTTATTATAAATTTAATTATAATTCATATCACAGTGACGATCAATTAATTTTACATATCATATATATGTTACTTTGTGTTCTAAAAATGTGGACATCGTCAAAACGTTGTTCGAATTGGTTGATATAATTTTATATATTATTTATTAAAATTGTAATTAAATTAAAAGGTATATACACAATTACAATATTCCTACAGGTTTTTAAAATATCTATAAGTGTAATGTAATCTATTATATACCCAGTGAACATATAATGTCTCAAATCGGGACATATGACGTCTTAAAGACCACATTAAGACGTATTATTTGTCTTTAAGACGTCATATATGTGTCCCGATTTGAGCCATGCATATATATATGTATATATGTTGTCTGGGTTATAGTTGTCCATTGTATATATTGATATATTATATATATATATATAAATAATATATCAATATTATATATATATAGGGTAAGGTCGGCGATATTGTACCGGTTCCTAAATTGTACCATTCCTATATTTCATATAATCCGAAGGCCTAGCACCATCTGTGTATTATGCAAGGTTCTTCTAACGCCGTACAGTTGGTAGACGAAAGTTGATGTTTATGCACGAAAGCGTCTGGTTAAAAAAAGCAAGTAAAGGTTTTTATAGTTTTTGCAGTAAGTTTTACCCACTTTTACATAAGGAATTTAGAAAGTTTCAATAGGTGTATTAATTTATCTGCTTGTCATTTTTATACTACATTAAAATTGACATATTTGCATGGCATAGTTTGGACATAACCTCTTTCTGTGTATACTTCACTATCATAATTTCAAATACGCGCCTAGTCTCTTAAATCGTACCACCTATTGTTGCCTATATTGTACCGGTACAATTTAGGAATTATAGGGTACAATTTAAAGTGTCAAAAGTGGGTACACGTGTCTTGTGCTAACATTATATATTTCTAAAAAAGACTACATATGTGACTCTTGCTCCTAACGTCTATATCAGATTTGTTTTCTTTTGTGTTACCTATATATTTATATTTTTTAAATTAAAATACAGATTTTTATTTAACAACTGTTTATTTCTTACAATTAGTTTTAAAAACAAAATATTTTATTTTTGTAGTTTATTTATTTTTTTAATTAAAAAATATTTTTTTTAGTTTATCCAAACTGTGATTTCAATTAATTTCTTGGTTGAGTTCTTAAAAACATTATTAAAAATATTATTTTATTTTTGTAATTTTAATGGTTATTTCTTTAATTAGAAATATTTTTTTTAGTTTTTTATACAAACTGTGATTACAATTAAACACGTATTTACTTAAATTGTTTGTGTTATATTTTTATCCTTTCACAATTTTTAATTAAATCATATCAGTACAATAAAGGAAACATGGTACAATTTGGGAAACCCCGTGGTACAATTTAAGCAACTGGTTGCCAAAATTGTACCATTTGCAGAGGTTTTAAAAAAGACTTATTCGCAGTAGAAATTGTTATGCAAAAAATCTGAAAAAAATAGAGAATATCTCAAACAGATCAAAGATAAATCTCAATCAGTTGTCGATCCATTATTATTAGGTTCTTGCAAGTTATAAAAAAAAAATTGAAAACTGGTCCAATATAGGCAACCTTCCCCTATATATGTATATAATATATACATTGTCACGGCTTTTTCTGACCGGATCAACGGGACGCCAAGAGGGTCGGGTGATAAGCCTCTCGGGATAATCCCTCACGTGAGTCAGGCGGTTCGCAACTAAATCGGTTGGGCGCCAGACGCGATATTCTTGCGTCCACTAATTTCTCAACAATCGCTAGCGCTAACTCGCGAAACCACAGCCTGTCACGCGAGGGGCCAGCCGGCTCGACCTAACGGCAGAGGGGCAGGGTAGAGGCAGGGCAGCGCGGGTCGCGACACAAACACAAAAAAAAGAATCACACTTAAAAGGCCGTACGTTAATGAATTATAAATCTCGTTTATTAAAAATAAATGGTTGAAATAATAGCGGTTAAACAATGTGAAAATAACAGTTTGATTTATTTAAATAATTAGAATATCGTGATTTGGTGAAAGAAAGTAATTAGATTATTGAATTTGGAACGGCGTGTAATTGGCGGTTTTGATCGGTCCGAATGAACAATAATTTCGCGGGAGATGAGATTACAAAGAGTTAGAATTTATTATCGCAAGCGGTCGTCCCGGCCGGAAAATATCAGCCAGACAATGATCAAGGCAATAAACAAACGTCGGTTGGAATCGTTCGAAAACACGGGCTGACCGGGGAAAATATCGCAGGTGAAAGTTAAACCAACCCGTGAATAGTTTGAATAGAATCGGTAAAGATCACGAGTAAATAATACGCGGTATAAGAAACGTAAATTCGAGCGCTATAACATACGGAGTAATTGACAAGACAATATTCGAACTTACAATCCGACAAACAGGCTTGTCGCGAGAAGGAACTTAATTTTACTTAACTCGAGGAACTATCGAACTGCCGCAACGAAACGGGAATCTAAGCAGCCGACACTTAGGCTTATCGCGGAAACAAAACGTA
Organism: Leptothorax acervorum; assembly: GCA_035220615.1. Lineage (NCBI taxonomy): Eukaryota > Metazoa > Arthropoda > Insecta > Hymenoptera > Formicidae > Leptothorax > Leptothorax acervorum. The sequence continues at coordinate 10,623 of JASTWQ010000459.1, read as the reverse complement.
GCTCAACTCGATTCGACGGACAGACTTTTCGCAGAAATAATATTTAAATCTAATTTATAACTAACATCGCCAACACAGAAAAAATATCGCGAGAAGGGGATCGACAGAGTTTTCACGCTACAAATAACGAGTGTCGCCCCGCCGGGCGCACTGGAATTCGCTCGTAAACACGCAAAAAACTTACGGCGACGTGAAGATCCGGTCGACCGTCGCACGAGCGCAGGTGCGCTAACGCGATGCAAAATCACTCGCGACACCCTTATCGCAATTAACGCAACACAGAAAACTCGATATTTACGCGGCGATTAAACAACCGTAACTCGCAAATCGCTAACGATGACGTCGCCATGGACTCTACGCAATACGCGGGCAGGTACCCCGCAGGGCCACTCTCCGGCGGTACGCGGCAAAGGAGCGCCTACGCGACTTCCCGAGAACAATGCAACGACTTTCGTTACTACGCAAAACCCGATATCTGACACAAACGCGAGGCTCTACTCCCGTCGGGTGTCGCGATACGCACGGTCGCGATCCCCAGGAGGCCGAATTACGCGATAATTTACGCCCCAAAAACCTCCGGTCCACGGTTACATCGTCGCGAGGCCCCTCGCGTCCGCCGCCGACCGCCTACACCAATAACGAGTGCTCGCAAGACTCGGTCGCGAGCCGGAGAATTGCGAGACCTTAATTGCGCCCTTTCCGGCGACTTTGCGTGCCGCCGCGTCCGGCGTACGTCGCGTCCGACGATTTGCACCAACACTAACACCAACCGAAATTCGGAGAAGTACGCGTTCGCGATACGCGATATCCCGAAGGACGGCGGTCGGGGCGAACGAACGCAGCACTCGCGGTTTTCCCGTGGCCGTTTACACGATAATTATCCGTTAGGGCAACCTCACCGGATTTGCTGACCCCTCGGGGGTGCCGCAGTTCCTGGTCCCAGGGCGCCAGGGGATCTTCCTTCCTCTCTAGGCACTCACAATACCGCGAGAAAATAATCGAGACGACACGCGACTGTTCACCTCGGCGGACGACCCAGAAGAGATCGAGCGGTCCGCTCGATGGGAAATCGAGAGCGCGCCCCTCCATGGGGGTGGCGCGGTAATTCGGCGCGGTGTCGCGACCAATCGGGGTCGTCGTACGGCGGATCACGCGCGGGTGTTCGCCAATTTTCGGCGGGTCCTTCGAACGCCGATCTGCGTCCCTTCGCTTGACGGATTCCTTCGCCCGTCGGTTTAATCTCTCGGGTGGGGTCCCTTTTGTCGGCCGGTTTCCTCGCGGGCCGGTGGGCGCTGGCCAGTCGCCCCCGGCCCCCCCCTTTAGAGGTCCGGTGTCGTTGCGGGAGGCCTCCGGCGCTCTCGATAGGCCCCGCGTGTCCGCCCCGCGCCCCGTGGTCGGATCACTCGCCCGTCTCGGGACGTCCTTGAGCAGCCTCTCCCGTCGCCGTTGGTCCCACTCCAGCCGTCATCTTCCGTCTCCACCCTTGAGGCGCGGTGCCTCGGTGAGGTGCCGCGTATTCATACAAAAAAAATAAAAAATAAGAATGCGCCAATTTTCCTTTCGGAGGCCCCCTGGAGATTTTGCGATTGCTCCCCTGGGTCGTCCGCGGGCGCGATCCCGCGCCCTGTGACGGCGGCGGGGCGCTGCCACGCGCGGCGAACCGTCACGTCACAACACCCCACCCCAGGAGAGAGCGCACCGGGTTTTGGTCGCCCCATTAACAGCCATTCACTTTATAAGTTAGCCAACTCAAATCTCCACGAAGGGCCTCACTCGAAAACACAACAAACACAAAAAAAAAACAACAAAAGAAAATCTTAACACGACCCGAGACCAACACAACATGTTCCCCATGCTTCCGCGAACCTCCTGAGTCGACCCGAGCGCGATCGACTACCTTTCGCTCCGACCGCAATTCGACCGCGAGTACGCCATCAGGGAATTCGGGAGTCGGGAAAATTAGTAGGAGACGCCTGTCTTATTGGGGAACATCAACCAAATTTATTACAAAAGGGTCATCTCGACCAGGTACAGAATACGCGGGACTTTCAGCCGCACTAAGTAGCGTTCATAAAAAAAAAGGAAATTCTCCTCCTCGTGTCCCAAGGCCTTCAGTCACGTCCAACAGAATTAAATGCGCGATAGGAAAAAAAAGAAATATACTTTTCTTCGGCGACACTTCAAACGCAAGAATCTACGAATCGAAAGAAAATAAAAGGGTCTTAATCTCGAGAACTGAAAGAAAAAAAAAGGTTGTCGGCTCGCGAGGAAGGAACGCGAAAAGAAAAAAAAAAAACGAATGGTCCTCATAGCTCGGAGGGGGTCTTTATGGTGCCCGGGGGTGGGCCGCGCCTGCGCGGGGCTTCGACGCCTCGGTCCTGCTCCTTGCCCTCCTTCCACGGGCCCTGGCCCTGCCATCCGTGGCAGCATTCCGGGCAGGAACGGACGGTGTACCCGGGACGGCCGCACCGATAGCAATAGCCCCCTCGTCGGGGCTCTGGGCACTCATAAAGAAGTGCGAGACGGAGTGACAATTCCAACAGAGCTCCCGCTCCATTGGACTGATGTCTCTCGAGGACGGTGGGACCGGCTTGAACTCCGGTTCCGGGCGGCGAGCTTGTTGAGTTGGTGCCACCTCCGCCTCGACGCTTCGCCCTTCGGCGCTGGTCTCCGGCGCGGTGCGCGTCCCGGGTTCGGGCTCCCTCGTCGGGCCGCGTGGCGGCCAATCGGGGGTGTCTCTCCACCACCAGAACACGTCCCAGCGGGCCCGTTCTTCCGCCTCGGTGAGGTCCGATGACGCGGATCGCCTCCGTGGTTCGACCCACAAGTCGGCCTGCCCCACCTGCACGGGCGCCTCCCTTGTCTCCGGCACTGCTTGGACGGACGCGGAGTGCGACGGGTACGGCCACTCGCGGACCACCGCGCCTCGGGTGGTGTAGCGGCTCTCCTTGTAGCGTCGCATCGACTCTTTCCAGGCTTCTTCAAAGCCGGGGTGCTCCTCCCGGATGTATCGGAGGATGTCCCTCCAGTGAGCGTCGAAGTCCTGTCCTTCTGGGATGTCCATTATTTTTGTTAAAGCGCGATAAAAAAAAGTTATCAGGACGCGAGAGCCTATGGGACAAGAGGAGAATAATATGGTTTTAAATCTTTAATATGGACCTTTCCGACGGCGTTACCCGCCTCGTCGGCGAGCTCATAAACTACTGGCGATCTAACCCTCGCTACTACGAACGGACCGTGATACTTCGTCGCCAGCTTCGCCGAAACATGCTGTGCGGCCGACGACAATACATGCTGTCGCTTCAAAACTCGGTCGCCTACCGCGAATTGTCGATCCCTTCTTCGCAAATTATAATATTTTGTCTGTTTCTGTTGAGCGGCCTCTAAATTCTCTACCACCCAATGTCTCAATTGTTTAACGCGCTCCATGCGCTCCTTCCACGGTTCAGGGTCGGCTCTCTCTAATTCGATACTCGCGTCGTCTAATTCGCGGCACACATTAATTGGTGGGGGCTCCCTCCCGAGATTTAGAAATGCAGGCGCTGCTTGGAGCGACGTATGATGAGCGGTATTGTACGCGAAACGGAATTCATTGATGTGTAGATCCCACTCTCGGTGATCTTGCTCTAAGTAGGCCGTTATCATAGTCTTTAACACGCGATTAACACGCTCGACGGGGTTAGCCTGCGGATGATACGGCGGTACCGTCGAGTGGTGGAAACCGTATTGTTCTGCCAGCGCCTGTATCTCCCGGTTTAGGAATTCGGTGCCATTATCGGTCAATAATACGCGCGGCGCGCCCCAACGCAAAATGACTAAATCCTCGATAGCGTCGCGAATTTTCTTGCCGGTCGCTTTGCGAAGCGGACAGCACTCGATCCATTTCGAAAATAAATCCTGAACTACTAAGAGGTATGCGTGTCCCGTTTTGCTCGCGGGCAAGGGGCCCATAATATCCGCGGCGACTATTACCCACGGCGACTCGATAACGCGCTGCCCCATTAGCCCCGCGGGGAGACTCTGCTCGACCTTGGTTCGTTGGCACACCTTGCAACGTCTTACATAGTTCGCGACATCTTTGAACATTCGCGGCCAATGATACCGCAACGCTAGCCTCTGATGCGTTTTCTCTACCCCCAGGTGTCCGGCGGACGGCTGATCGTGATTTTCGCGTATTATTCCCTCGCGAGACTCCATCGGTACGACCAACTTCCACTCATTAAGATCCCCGACCGTCTGCGCTACGATTGCGTGTGGCTTGCGGTAATACAACCTATCCTCCACGACCTGCCAACCGGGGAACCTACGCGGATTCTCGTTAACATCGGTAATTCTTTGGCGGTACCAGTCGTTCCCGACCGCGGCCGCGGCGCACAATTCTTCGTCCGGTTCGTATATTCGCGAGAGGGCATCCGGTACGTGATGCAAAGCCCCCTTTCGATGCTCTATTTGAAAGTCGTACTCGAGTAACTCGAGAGCCCATCGCGCCAACCGTCCCGTCGGGTTCTTTAAATTATGTAGCCACCGAAGGCTGCTATGATCCGTAATAACCGTGAAGCGGTAACCCTCCAGATATGGTCGGAACTTTTTAATTGCCCATACTACCGCGAGACATTCTTGCTCGGTTGTCGTGTATTTCCGTTCGGCGTCTGTCAGCGAACGGCTCGCGTACGCGATAACGTGCTCGACATTTTCGATCGTCTGGGTCAAGACCGCGCCCAATCCCACCGTACTGGCGTCGGTTTGTAAGACGAAAGGTTCGCGAAAATTCGGACACGATAGGGTAGGCGGTGAAGTCAGGCAGGATTTGACGGTCTCGAAAGCTCGTTGTTGTTCGTCTCCCCATCCCCACGCGCGATTCTTTTTTAAGAGGCGGGTTAGCGGTTCCAAGCACGTGGCGCATTGGGGTATAAACCGGCGATACCACGAAGCCATCCCGATAAAACGGCGCAACCCTTTTAAATTTCGCGGCGGGGGGTACGTTCGAATCGCGACAGTTTTGTCTGGGTCTACCATTATACCCTCCTTCTGGACCAAGAATCCCAAGTACTTCACCTGTGAGCGACAAAACGCGCTTTTCTCCGGATTGATCGTTAGGCCGGCCTCGCGGATACGCGCGAAAACTCTCTTCAACCACGCGATATGTTCCTCGAAAGTCTCTGTGGCGACCACGATGTCGTCAAGATACGCGAAAGCATGCGGTTCCATCTCCGGCCCGATCAGTCGATCTAGCAACCGTTGAAACGTCGCGGGAGCTCCCGTTAGCCCGAAGGGCATTCGCATAAAATGGAACAACCCCTTTCCCGGTACCGCGAAAGCGGTCAACTCGCGACTCTTCAACTCGAGCGGAATTTGAAAATATGCCTGACTCAGGTCAATAGTCGAAATGTAACGCGCTTTACTTAATTTATCCAAAATCGCGTTTCATATAAGGTAATGGATACGCCTCCTTTTTTGATACGTCATTAAGTTTCCGAAAGTCGAGACAAAACCGATATTTCCCGTTGGACTTTTTGATCATCACGATAGGTGTCGACCACTCGCTCTGGGAAGGCTCGATAATACCGGCGGCTAACATTTTATCCACCTCCGCGTGGATCGCCTCCTGGATTTTAGGGGACACGGGATAGCACCATTGTTTTATGGGGGAGTGTCCGCCGACGTCTATTCGATGTTCGGTTAACGCGGTAGCTCCGGGCTTCTCCGGATTGCCCGTTATTTCTGACGCTAAAAGACTCGCCAGTTGGCCACTTTGTTCGGGCGTTAACTCGCTCAGCCCGCTGCAAACGAGCGGTGACGCGTCTACCTTGCGCGTCCCCACCCCAGGTTCTCGCGAGCCCCCCGCGGCGACCGTATCCGCGGAAAATTCTCCCGACGCGATATTCTCGGTTTCCGCCAACGAAACCTCACTGTCCTCCTCCGCCACAACTGCACAAATGTTCGCGAGAGAGCTAGCTGATCCTTTCTCAAAGGAGTAACGACGCGAAGGGTCCTCTCGGAAGTGCCATTTATTCGGCGCGAAGTCCACGACCATCCCGAAAATTCTCATAAAGTCGACACCTAATATGCACGGTAAAGCTAAACTCGGCAACGCGCAGACTTTAATCGCCAGAGCCTTTCCCTGAACCGTGATCGGAACTTCTACTTCCCCCCTCACGCGTGCGGTCTGACTTGTGGCTGTCGTGACGCTTCTCTCCTGCTCTTGAGAGAACCGAAAACCCGAGCGCTTTAACAGCGCGATAACCTCCGGGCCGACTAACGAGTAAGTGGATCCCGAATCCACTAAAGCGCTTAACTCATATCCCGCGAGACAGACGCGAAGAAACAATAAGGATGACGAACCTCGAAAAGTACTATACGCGAAATCGGTATTCTCAAAATTCGCGGAATTCACAGGGGCGGCGGGGTTAGGAGTCGGGCAGCCCCCGTCCGGCGACTCCTCTAAGCTTTTCCCGAACAATCGGGGCACGTCCGTACCGTCACTTCGGCCTTCCCGCAACGATAGCAATGCATGCGGGCCGCTGCCTTACAGTCCCGCGCGAAATGGCCTGTCCCGTCGCAGTTCCAGCACTTGCCGGCGGAACGCGTTCCGCTCGCGGTGGCGGGTGAATTCGCGGGCGTTTCGGTGGAGGAGGTGGTCGCGGTATTCACGGGATTGGCACCCGGCTCGGCGGCCTTGGCTTTACTTCCCTTTTTAGCGCGCGCCCCCTTTCCGGTCGAACCCGTTGCGGTAACGTCGAGCGCGGCGATGGTGTCCTTTGCTTTGCCACCCGACGCGCGATTTCCCCCCTTAGATCCGCGATACGCCAGATCGGGGAATAGGAACCTCTCCGGTGGGGGAGGGGCTCGATAATTTTGCGCGGCGCGACAACTGGCCTCCGCCCGCGCGGCCCACAGTTCGAGCGCGTCCATATCTTCGACCGCGTCGCGGGGAATTAACGTCTGTAATCGCGGTAATAGGTGTCGATGAGCGTATCCAACCTTCTCCTCTTCGCGCCATGGCGGTGACAACCGATCGAAAAGTGCATTTAAACACGTTAAGAAGTCGATCACGGACTCGTGCTCCCCTTGCGTTCGCCTCATGATTTCGTCGCGGAGGGCGAACTGAAAATCCGGGTCCCCGAAACGCGCGCGCCACGCCGCTTTAAACGCGGCCCACGTAGGTAGACGCTCTCTTTTTCCGCGGAACCAATGGAGCGCGATACCCGATAAAAAGAACGGGAGGCATCGTAGGATGTCCTCATCTGACGCCGGATTCAAATCGCGGCCCTCCTCCACGCGCAGCAGAAACGTCTCCGCGTCCTCCCCGCGCGCGCCCGAAAACTTCAAATTCCACCGTCGCATCACGTTGTAAACCGCCGTCGCGGATGAACCACCCGTGTCGTGAGTCACGCGACGCGTATTGCTACGAGAGGTGCTCGAGAGGGGTTCGCGGGGGTACGCGGCCATCCCCGCGGACGGGCTATCAGGCCGGACGTCCATGGCCGGAATCTCCAAAAATTCTACGTCCGCTATCCCGGTCACGCCGGGGGCCTTTCCGGTATCCCCGTTGCGCCGGGCGGACGTCAACAGACGCAACAACCGGAGTGCCAGCGTCGCATCCGATCCGTCCGTCGGCAATCCGCGTCTCTCTAATTCGGCGATCAATTGATCGCGCGTCGCGTTAACGATCCACTCGTCGGTAAGCTCCGGCGGATCCATTCGGTCGTTCGATAATATTTCTCGAAAGTCACGATTCGCGATATCTAATTTCTAACCACGCGCTGACAGCCAAACAGTACCGCACGCGAAAGGAAAGCGAAAATAACGCGAGACGCAAACAGACGAACCGTCGTCAAATCGTCCTCGCAGCACTATTATTCTCGCGAACGTAAACACGAAAGTCCGACCTCAACTCTCCCCCAAATTCCTATCGTCCCGAGCGACTTCACTAACGTGCGAGTTTACTCGCTTTAATATTCCCGAACACGAAATCTTTATCACACGAGAGACAACTCGAATATCCCCAGACACGAAATTCTAATCGCGAGAGAAACAGACAAAATATAAAACACTTCCTGAAAGAAAGATTATACACCACACAAAATAAACCATCAATTCATGCACAAAAATTTGCAAAAAGTCTGCTGTCGATTGCACGAACTACTTTCGCGCTATTCGCCCTTGTCGCTTTTTCAGCGGGGGCCCCACGTTGGGCGCCAAATTTGTCACGGCTTTTTCTGACCGGATCAACGGGACGCCAAGAGAGTCGGGTGATAAGCCTCTCGGGATAATCCCTCACGTGAGTCAGGCGGTTCGCAACTAAATCGGTTGGGCGCCAGACGCGATATTCTTGCGTCCACTAATTTCTCAACAATCGCTAGCGCTAACTCGCGAAACCACAGCCTGTCACGCGAGGGGCCAGCCGGCTCGACCTAACGGCAGAGGGGCAGGGTAGAGGCAGGGCAGCGCGGGTCGCGACACAAACACAAAAAAAAGAATCACACTTAAAAGGCCGTACGTTAATGAATTATAAATCTCGTTTATTAAAAATAAGTGGTTGAAAATAATAGCGGTTAAACAATGTGAAAATAACAGTTTGATTTATTTAAATAATTAGAATATCGTGATTTGGTGAAAGAAAGTAATTAGATTATTGAATTTGGAACGGCGTGTAATTGGCGGTTTTGATCGGTCCGAATGAACAATAATTTCGCGGGAGATGAGATTACAAAGAGTTAGAATTTATTATCGCAAGCGGTCGTCCCGGCCGGAAAATATCAGCCAGACAATGATCAAGGCAATAAACAAACGTCGGTTGGAATCGTTCGAAAACACGGGCTGACCGGGGAAAATATCGCAGGTGAAAGTTAAACCAACCCGTGAATAGTTTGAATAGAATCGGTAAAGATCACGAGTAAATAATACGCGGTATAAGAACGTAAATTCGAGCGCTATAACATACGGAGTAATTGACAAGACAATATTCGAACTTACAATCCGACAAACAGGCTTGTCGCGAGAAGGAACTTAATTTTACTTAACTCGAGGAACTATCGAACTGCCGCAACGAAACGGGAATCTAAGCAGCCGACACTTAGGCTTATCGCGGAAACAAAACGTAGCTCAACTCGATTCGACGGACAGACTTTTCGCAGAAATAATATTTAAATCTAATTTATAACTAACATCGCCAACACAGAAAAAATATCGCGAGAAGGGGATCGACAGAGTTTTCACGCTACAAATAACGAGTGTCGCCCCGCCGGGCGCACTGGAATTCGCTCGTAAACACGCAAAAACTTACGGCGACGTGAAGATCCGGTCGACCGTCGCACGAGCGCAGGTGCGCTAACGCGATGCAAAATCACTCGCGACACCCTTATCGCAATTAACGCAACACAGAAAACTCGATATTTACGCGGCGATTAAACAACCGTAACTCGCAAATCGCTAACGATGACGTCGCCATGGACTCTACGCAATACGCGGGCAGGTACCCCGCAGGGCCACTCTCCGGCGGTACGCGGTAAAGGAGCGCCTACGCGACTTCCCGAGAACAATGCAACGACTTTCGTTACTACGCGAAACCCGATATCTGACACAAACGCGAGGCTCTACTCCACGCAGAAAAGTGTTTGGTTGTGGAAACCAAAAATTTGGTTAAGACAACAGAAATTTTTGGTTCTATATGGCCCAATGAAAGACGCTGGTTGTAACAACCAAAATAATTAGTTGACGAATTTTTGGTAAGCCTAACAAACTTTTGGTTGTATTTAAGAATAACCAATTAATTTAGTTGTTATTACCAAACTTAAACTAGTGTTGAGTACCATAATTTATGGTTGTAATTTGGTTCAACTAATGTACTTTGGTTGTCTGCGTACGAAATGTTTGGTAACTATAACCAAATTAGTTTGTTCTTATTACCAAATTTATAAACCTCTATTTTTGGTTCACTGAACCAAACTGAGAATCCTTTTACCTTAATACTGTGCAGGAATGACTAATGATAGAAGACAACTCGGTAAACTGGAACAATTTTTATTAAAGCACATGGTGAATGTATACATATATATAATATACATAAAATTTGTCAGCAATAAAAGTTATGACTTAAGTTCACAGAATATAATTTAACACTATACATATTGCAAATAAAATAAAACTAAAATCATACAGATTTGCAAATATTACAAAAAAATGTCACATCAAACCATAGGAACCATTAAGAACAAAGTGGATCGACAATGCAAGACCAGCACGAGACTGAAGTAACAGAATATAGTTCAAAACTATACACATAGCAAATAAAAAGAAACTAAAAAATTATTCAGAATTATATAAATATGTTACATCAATAACATAGGAACAAAGTCGATCCACAATGCAAGACACAGTACGAGTATATCACAGCGACTGCTTTAAAGTAACATAGGAAAAGCAGTTAGCCATAGTACAATAAATCACAGGAAAAGGATTTATCAAATCTTCTATCTCAATACAGCGCCATTGATCACATTCAGAGACTGAGTAGGCATACAAATCAGGTTCATAACTTCTAGTTAACAACAACTTGGAAATTAAACAAATTTCTCCATGTTCAGTCAACAAAATGTACGGATAACACCAAACACTGGAAGT